>LUCH01002289.1:54702-74897 GCA_013368495.1 Paragonimus heterotremus
TATTACTGATGAGTAGTCAGGGATTTGGTTAATTTCAAATGACAACTTGACAAAGAGTATATGTTTCATCACTACAGTTAATACCGGCACTCGCTTACACATGACACTAATCCCGGGGAACCATATTTATCAATGTTAAGTTCATGTGTAGTAACATCATCTCATACCGGAGTACACTTCAATGCTTTTTTCTTGGACTCCTCACCGATAGCCTCAACAACTGAGCAGAACCTTCATCTAACTACTCATGAGCTGTGTAGTATGATCGTTCAGTCTCACCACACCAGGTTTTAAGGAGAACTAAAGCAATGTGATCCAGTTTTGAGACGTGCTTTTCTCCAATTGGTTCATTTCACCCAGAAACAGAAGATGGTTTAGTCGTAAGTCCAGAGATGCCCTGATATGTTCAAAGATGAGGAGAGCAAACAAAGCACTTACAGTTATTGGAGCATCAGTCTGTTCGGCAGAGTTAATAAGGTCCTACGAAGAATCATGCTGAACTGATTCGATGTGGATATTTAGAAAACCAGTGTTCCTGGGGAGTGGTGCGGATTTCCAGCGAGTCGCGGTACCATTGACATTGTGTTCGCTGTTCGTCAAATGCAAGAGGGAAATCCCGTCAGTGAAACCAGCCACTGTATATCTGTTTGTTGATCTCATTGAGGTATGTGATTCTGTGAACTGTGTGGTATTGCGGGCAATGCTTGATAGGTTTAAATGTCTAGATAAATTTGTCAGTTTAATCAAAATGTTGAGCGTAGGTACGAAGGCGATGTTACACCAGTGCGAATCGACCTCAGCTGATCCAGGCCTTGTCACTGGCAGTTCGGACGGACGTCCGAAGGCTGACTGAGCGATAGCAGGTCGAACGTGAAGTGAAGCGTACAGTACGCGAAGAAACAGTAAAGTAGGGGTTGTGATGTAGCTCGCCTCCTCGAACCCGTTGCCCCGGCGTTTTGCTAAAGCGTTCGTCTTCCAACGAGCATCACAGGAAGTTATGTCATACACCATGTCTACAAATGTATTCAATAAACTCTGTGAGCATCACACGGCTGTCAGTTAACCGATATGAGGACCACTTATTGAATCCGCGTATGCGTACGTGCGCTCTCAGGCACATGCGGTGTTGATGAACACGATGTTGCAGAAATGGGCTAGCAGTCGGCCGTATTAGTGATACTGAGAGCCACGCAACGCAAACTGTGTGTGGCCCGTACCTGCAGCGTCGGATGACGCGTTAGCCCGTAATGCTCGCAAATGTCGGCAGGTATCGGTCTATATGACCTTCTACTTTGATAGCAGAATACGTGTGCGGTGAGACAGTCAAAGTGCAGGGTCCACCGACTGGTTGGGATGTGAACGGATGACCCAGACTGAGTCATCACCAAGTTTGGTACACGGTAACAGGTGGCTACAACATCGTAAGTGTCCGGTCCATACACGTCGTCCACTCGATCAGTAACCAATGCACCACACTACCGAACCAGTGGCTATATTTCTTGTCCTGTTAGTCCGCCTGACTCATCATGTGATTTCATACTCCAGACAATCGATGAGCGTGTGAAATCATGTTCTTGTTTGTACTTTGTGCCTACGATCCCATGTGACTGCTGACCATGTTTTATCTACTGATTACAGCACAAGAGCTACGAGCTTATTCACTCACAATAAAACATTGATGAGGGGCATATCTGGAAGATCGAAAAAGACAAATATTAAAATACGATGTCGAAAACTGCGTTCACGCCGTCATAGAACAGAAAGAATGAACGATATGGAGGCATGATAAGGTTTGGCAATAGGAAATAGATGAGCTGAAATTTCACTTCACTTCATCACAATGAGTACCTAGTCCATCGTACACGCAATCAGAATTATTCGAACGAACTGTTACGTGGTACATTTTCACACTAAAGTTTCGTTTTCGACAATGGAAATGAACTGTATGAGATACACTGACAGACATTCACTTTCCTACACATTCGTCGCGCAACAATCTTCATGTGCCCAGTCAGTGAAACACTTGAGCAATCATAGTAGAGAATGACTGGATAGGTCGATAGATCGATTAGTTGCATGCCGTCTCACCATTACATTCAGAAAATGAGCTTCATTAGATCAGTCAGAAGTATGTCAGGCTTATCAAACTACAGTAAAAGCAGGATAGCAAACGATTGATTATGAAAAAGCAAATAGCATACCACATGTGATATGTTGTACAGTTGTGTAACATGATAGTGTGCTATGGTTACTCAGGTTTCACATGGAAAAAATAAGACCGAGACGTTAACATTCACTAGTTCATTTTCTCCCCCTTTTTGTACGAAATGGATGTTCTTGTATGTTAGGACAATGGGACCAAAGTTGATTGTCATGAAGTTGAATATATAGGTAATTAAATTTTTCAAGATGTCAGTAGCACATCGGTGTTAAAAAATAATGGAGATTTTATCAAATCTTTCAGAAGTTTCGATTACTAGGACTATTTTTTGTCAGGGTGATTTCTTAGTCAGATGGTCATACGAGTATGGCACGCTAGTAGGGCCGTAATTTGTTCGTACGACTGCGACTGGTTGTTTATCCGCCAAAACATCCAGTCTAGGAACTGTCCTCCGTGTATGTATATACTCGTGTGTCTATGCTGTTGTCTGTGGTAATGGCTGGAATAGACTGCTTGATATGAACCCTATCGTCTTCACCGGGTTCATTCCGTATCGCGCTGTTGTGTTTACTCAAGTGTGTGGTGAAGCTTGTCCAAACGGACAAGAGGTTGGCACGGTCACTACGGTTGACGCAGGCTGAGTCACGTTCCAGTTTTTTGAAGTGTAATACCTCTCTTGGGGGAAGACATGCATGCAGTTCTATTTTCCGCGATTTTAATCTTCACTTGTCTGGTTGTCTGGCCAACGTAGTCAGTCGGGTATTGTGTGCAGTTTATCTTGTAAACACAATCAGTACGACCGTGCGGTTGGATTGAGTCTGTCGCTTTCATCAGATGTCGTTGTAAGGTGTTGTCAAGGCGAAAGAATGTATCGATTTCGCAGTTCAATAGGATTTCCCTGGTTGCCTCAGACGTACCCATTCGATAAAGTACTCCAACCGAAATGATCCAAGTTCTCCTATCTCTCTTGTTTGACCGTATCACTAGTGTGGTTACCTGATTATCGATTAACAGTTTCAGAAACTTGTGGCATTGCAACCAAGCAGATAAGTTCTTGTTCATAGCTGACATTATTCGTGCACATCTTTTTCTCCTGATGACTAGTGATGAGACAGCTGTACGTTGGACAGATATGACTAAGATATGTAGATGACACATTTGTGATAATAAAGTTTATTCACAATGAAAATTTTCTCCGATTTCTAAACGATTAATGCAGCAGCGTCCAGTTTACGGGGCACGAACACAGAGCTATAAGTCTCCTATTCTATCATCTGATTTTAAACAAGCAACAAACGTTCAATATTAACATCCACTGTAAATCAACAAATTCCGCCCGAGATCTGAATTTTGACTAAACAAATCCGCAGTACATGTAGAATACAAGTTTACGCAGAAAGTAGTTTAATCACAAAGGTAATTTGTAGGGAGAGGATGTTAGGCCTGTTTGAAAAGGGGGAGGATATTTTACCGTCGGTTGGCATGCTATGGGCAGATGAATCAGTGAACAACAAGCTCCAACGTGAATACTGATCGGCAGGTAGCGTACAAACCAGTGTCGAAAGGTCAAAATGAATGACAATCTGTCACTTAAGTTAGGTAAGCAAATAAGAATAGATGAAGGAGTCATGCATTTCAGCCATCGTGGTGTGCCAAAGGTTCTCCGGATTATTTGTTTAAATCAACACGATGGTGTTTTAGTTGGAACCGAGTCGGCAAAACAATTGCTGGTACAGTACCAAACACAGAATAGTAAGATTGTAACTCTTTATAGCCAATTCAGAATGGCGATGGAATGTAACAGAAACTGAAAAGAAAACTAACAGTTTTGACATCTTATGGTTAAACAAACGCGTTGATGGCATTTCGTAGGAAATTTACTGAAACCACACGGTGTTCGATGTACTTATCTGAAGTCTGACGGTCACTGTGTAGAAAAGTACACCAGATATTTCAAAATTCAACCCTCGAATTTACTACTGCAGAGGCCGCCGACAAAAAATTCTAAACATAACGATTTACACACCACATAAGCAGCGATATCTGTGAGGTCAGCACGCATAAGAGAAGGAAGTCGATTCCTGAATAGTTGCTTCGCACAGGTGTAAAATCCAAAGCTCTCGTAACATGACAAAATAGTCTATCGCACTTGTGAGAACAGTGTGTTGTAGCTGTCATCCACCAAGTAAATCCAGGGTACGGATATCTGCGTGCCAAGAATTTCAGTTATGTACATTGTAATGCAAACTATATTTCTTCTAGATTGTTTATTTCGAATATGTATGGTTCGAAGTAGACGCTTCACTTGTTTCCATCCACCTACGCACATACTGCATTCATGATGGAGTGTTCATTGCACTGTGAAGTCACATAATGGATTTAGTTTAAAGAGTCCAAGTTTCAACCTTACCGAACAGATCTGATATGAACAAAAGTAGACATTAAGTATGGTAACCAAGCATTTAATGAAATGGTTAGTCAGTTCTGTCAAATTTCTTTCACTTAGAGGTTAGTCTTTCCTCAGTACTGCGTCAGTGATCGCGTTGTTGAGGTGAATGAGGTACGCGGCCTACAGTGGTTAGTCTACCTTAAGCTACCCCTACTTCATAATGCTAAAATAATCTTCTGTCCATCTCTCGATTTGCGTTAGTTAGCTGTAGTATCGCGGTACATCAAGTTAATAGATAAAAACTACATGACGTCCAACGAGGTCAGAGTGAACCGATCAGGTGAACTGAACTGTAATAGAAAAGCTGGCTCAGAAGTAGTAACTTTGGGGATTAGAAAAACGGAAGAGAATCGCAGTAACGTGTGCTACAGATGGTGGAGATTATACCCATTAGGCTGGGAAAAGCCATACTTAAATTTTTCGTCAGTTGTTTTTGATTAGGAAGAGAAATCCGGCAACAGGTGGGATCGAGAAAGCGTCAGTTCAAGCCAGGGCAAACATCGGTGGTTGCTTGGAGTGCTGTTTGATTGACACTGAGGCGGTGATTTCATTGATTGAGCCAAGGTCAGGAGAGGTCGGTCAGCCGTATGTGGTGGTGGTTCGAACAGTCGGTGTTTTCACTCTGAAAGTTAATAGTCGGAATCGATAGGCAGGTGGTCAAACAACCTCTCGCCAATCATCCCAAAGCACAGACTTTCTGGAGCTTGCTGAGGTCGTGGTTGATCTGATACATGATGAGCTCGTGACAAGGTTCGATGTGGTTCCACTACTGGGAGAACCCGAATTCTAGTTTGGACAAACTGAAACGAACGCACTCAGACCAATACCAACCTTTAATAACTGGTTACCGGATAAAGTAATACGCAAATTCCGTGATTTGTTTACTACCTATCAAGACCCGCACGGCTATTGTGACTGGATCGAACATGAAGTCCCCATCACTCCAAAACTGATTTCAACCATTCGGTCTCAGAAGAATTCCAATACACCTGTGGCTGGAAACTGAACGACAGCTGAAGGACACGCTGAAAGAAGAAACTATCGAGGAGGTGGATAGGTCGTTCAATTCTCCCGTCTTGTTGATAAGAAAGGGAATAGGAAATTTGCGTTTTGTGTCGACTTCAGATGGCTCAACAAAATTATAATCAAGAAAGTCGTAGCCATCCTAGTAATGGCCGACAGTTTTGATAAGCTACAGTACGTCAGAGTGGACACAGTTTTGGGCTTGCGATCTGGATATTGACAGGTTCCAGGTAAGCAATCGGACCGAGATGAAACAGCTTTCATCGTGGAGGAGAGGCAGTATCAATTCAAATGTATGCCGTTCGGACTTTCAGGCGCCCCTTTTACGTTCAGAAGACTGGTGCTGAAGGTGTTGGAAACAGAGTACTGAACTGATGTGTACGGACGCAATATCATCGTCTACAGCGCCAGTGAGACAGAACGTACGGTACACGCTTCAGCTGTGCTGCAGAAGATTGAGCAGGCCGGCCTACGGACTGATAGTGGAATGTCGCAACTGGCGAAGCAAACCGTATTAGTAATCGGTCACAAGGTCTGTCAGGATGAAGTCCAGTCACCATCCGAGGAACTGATCACGATTGAAGTTGCCCGGTGTCATCATCGGAGAAAAAATTGCATCAGTTTCTCGGCTGCGTTGGGTTCTACAGCCGCTTCAGTAAAAGTTTTAATGGCCTCGTTAACCTCTGACACGAAATAGTAAAGAAAAAGTATTGCTGCTTTCACAGGTCAAAAAAGCAAATGGAGCTTTTGATTATCCAGAAAGTGACTGGTTAACTTTTGGCGAGATGATAACTTCTGGGAAGCAAAGGAAATCCAGAAATAGAAGCATTCGCAGTACATTGGTCAGATTTAAGATTGAATACCGCTGGAATTTTAATGCGTCGACTGCGGGACAGAATAAGCGTACAGATAACACTAGCAGAGTTGAAAGATATCTCTGTGACGGAATGCCATCTGTTATTCAGTATGAGACGTCACCGAACACACAAAAGGTTAAAGCAAACAGCCTGCTGACTGAGAATAAAAGATGACATACAGATTACGTAATAGCAAATCAACAATATCGAATCCTGAAGGGCATAAGCCTATCAAATCATTACTTTGTCCAGCCGATCTCAACAAATCAAACGGCAAACCGTGTTAAGTAGAAGCGATGGAAACCCTCTCATTAGCCAATTACAGCAGCTAGTATTATGAACGAGGAATGCAAATGACACAGGGCTTGCTTATTCAGAGAGTCGACACAAAGAGTATATTACTGATGAGTAGTCAGGGATTTGGTTAATTTCAAATGACAACTTGACAAAGAGTATATGTTTCATCACTACAGTTAATACCGGCACTCGCTTACACATGACACTAATCCCGGGGAACCATATTTGTCAATGTTAAGTTCATGTATAGTAACATCATCTCTTACCGGAGTACACTTCAATGCTTTTTCTTGGACTCCTCACCGATAGCCTCAACAACTGAGCAGAACCTTCATCTGACTACTCATGAGCTGTGTAGTATGATCGTTCAGTCTCACCACACCAGGTTTTAAGGAGAACTAAAGCAATGTGATCCAGTTTTGAGACGTACTTTTCTCCAATTGGTTCATTTCACCCAGAAACAGAAGATGGTTTAGTCGTAAGTCCAGAGATGCCCTGATCTGTTCAAAGATGAGGGGAGCAAACAAATCACTTACAGTTATTAAAACATCAGCCTGTTCAGCAGAGGTGGAAATGTCCTAGAAAGAATCCTGTTGAACTGACATATTACGAAAGTTTAGAAGGTCACTGATGACGGGAAGCAATATGGTTTGTCTGCGGACGGAAGTGATGTAAGCCAAGTAAACGGATGATGCAACAGGTGTTTATTCAGAAAATCACACTTGCAATATATAACACTGATCCACGTTCGTCACGGTTGCCAACGTTGAGTTCACGTGCGGAAAACACCATTTAATACCAGAGTGCGCTCCAATATTTCTTGTATTTTCCATGACTGTTGAGAAGTAAAGTGCGATCGCTCGTCCTCATTATAGAATAATCATTGACATGCACAACAGTTGCGCGACTTGAATGCAAGTGCACAGGAAACAGAGGAATTATAGGTCATGGTCACATGAATGCGGTTGCAAGTGCTCTTCTCGTCTCGTATTGTTAGATCATCATTTTATCCATGGCAGACAGTCAGCGAATGGACGACGAGCATGTTAAGCGTGAGTAAATTGTCAGTTATCTCAATTTTTCCGTTCCCATCAACAGACGAGCACGGTTGCTTGAAGACACACTCGCATACATCCGTGGAATGTTACATCAATATGGTCGCTGCATAGGCTTCATCGCTGTCTGTATTCCGCTCACATGCTTGGACACGAACTGCGCTCTGATTAAACGTGCACTTATAGATTAATGACACTCTCATCCACGCACTTCCAGAATACAGACGTTAAAATCTAGCTTTTATATTTCTTGAATAACACGTTCTCTCAACCACTGTTGTTGTTTGTGTGGGTTACTGTTGATTGCGCCCGAATAAGAATACAACAATATCCTTCTACCTTTTCTTCAGCTTCGCCGATACTCATTGTGATAAAAATTTGTTTGTTTTTCTTTCCAGGTTTAAATTTTCGTTTTTCGTTCGCATCCTATCTAAAGTATAACATAAACTCCTCTGTCGAATTACTTCTTGACTTATTTTTGCAATATCTTTCTTTCCAGTTCGGATTTTGCCATTAGAATCCCGCTGGTTGTTTTGTCTCCGAGATTTAAGGGTTCCACTTTCATACTGGCACACCGCCTGTTTAATCAGCATTGATCGGTTGGACACAAAGGCCTCCAATCACACCCCACCTGGGCTTATTCCCGCCGGTTTACACTGGATTGGTGATTTGTGAGTGAAACCACAAGTGGTTTAGCTCAAGCCACTCGTGGAAAGTGTTACGCTCAGGCGTCCTTTGGTTTCAGTCAGTGTGATCGACTAATCCGAAACGGTGTATTTATCTATATCTAGCTGTGGTTGTGTTGACCTATGCTGGGTCACAACATGCTCAGTTCAGTTTGCAGAACGGTAGTCACACGCTTATTAATGTTGGAACCAGACCACACTTCCAGGTCACGACTGAAAAAACGACTTGTTGGTGGTCTGACACGTGAACAGCATATTGAAGGGGTTGTTATCTTGCCGCAGTTAATGACAGTGTGACTATTAGTAAGTTGAAATCTAGGCATGCGGTTAAGCAGTCTGTTCGAGGGTGATAACGAGGTTTGTTACAGAGGTAGTCCTTTTGACTAGTAAACAATGGGGCAAACAACAGCAACAGCAGCAACAACAACAATTGTGGTGAACGCAAAAGGCGCTTAGCCTGAGAATCCGTTTATTGCGCAAACTCCCGTATAGGTCGTCAAAAATCAAACCACAAACGCGTACACTCATTTGCACGTCAGGCATGCATTCACATACATCGGGTGATAGTACGGTGTCATTTGCCTTGGTGAAACTTCTGCCGCAGTACGTACACACTATTCCGATAGTCTATTCTTGTCCGTCGTCTCTCAGGCGTTCGGAGCTTGCTCATTTGTTCCTGAATGTCGCCTGTGGGTAATATACTACTCGTGAGTAGTATACTACTCACAACGAAACTGCTTGTTATACAATAATAATAATAATAATAATAATAATAATAATAATAATAATAATAATAATAATAATAATAATAATAATAATAATAATAATAATAATAACGGGTGACTGTTTTGCTAGTGGTGTCGTACGTAGTGTAAACGATAGCGCCTAAAGGAGCATCCGTCGGCTCGTTTAATTGTGAAATCAATCGAAGTTCGCAGTATACCGGTTGCTCAAAAGTTACAACCATCGGTCATACCGATAGGCCCGACTCCAAGAGCTTCAGTTCATTCTGAGCATTTTGTTGATAGGAAATCGACATCGACCAGACACTAGTTACCGACGAAGCAGAAACAGTCTTTTGCATATTAGGCACCCAATCAACCAATCAATCGTTAATCCGATTCCAACGTCGCCCAAAGCGTATGAGTTCGGCTGGGAGTGTTGGAGCTCGGATTATCGGACCCACTGCCAAGATAAAAACGTTACAAATGCGACCATAATTTGCCTACTCATTTACAACCTGAGACACTTCTATCTTCAAACACTGCAGCAGAATGTTGTACCAACGCTAGAGCAACTAGGATTGGTTTCAACTGGACGACGCAGCATCACACTACAAACTGTGCACAAGAATATCTGGATGGAACTTTCGGGCGACGATGGATCGATCTCGATATGCTGAGTGAGCGGTTCCCAAAGTCACCAGACATCACTTCACCGGTCTTTCTCCGCGGAGTTATCTCAAACACAGAGTATCCAGGGGACGTTCACAAACACGGGAAGGACTAAAACGGTCATAATCTTGGGATGTAATGCAATCTCTGGGACCATTTTGTAACGTGTTGTGGTTGGTTCTATGCAGCCAAAATCACGGACAAAATACGCGGCATCTGCTACGAATATATGGTTAATATATCAATGCTCTCGTCCTTTTCTCTCGTTGCATAGTAATGGTGTTAATCCGTCAGTGGGAACAGGTGTTGACAATTGTCTGTTACGTCCTTGCTGGGCCGGCCCGTTTGTGTGCATTGGGCCGGATATTGATTGGTTGGCCTACTGACCAATTGGCCATGTGCACGTGTGGCTACGTTGCTGCAGTCACATGGTCTGCCCGTAGCTCTTTTTTCTAATGGCATTCGTGTGCACCATCCGCGTTATGGGCTTGGAGCACGAATACAGCCGCCACGTGCTGACTGCGTTTTTAACTATAGGTGTAGCACTCTCAGTCTAAGGTCCATCATTTCTGATTGAATTGAAGAGTCTGAGTAAGCTTAGTGTTGAATACAATCTGTTTAAGGTAACCTTCTATTAGGTACTTACTGGCTTGCTATAAATTAGATACCACAGAGCTGAATCGTTTCAACTTTACTCAGTCTGGGCAAACAAAACTTTGTGTGACTGTGTGACAGTGAAGGTAAGAGTACTCTCGGGAAATCGTCTGAAAGTCATTTCTCTCTAATGGTTCACTTATAAAGTAAAAAAGGTAGATTTTATTAGCGTGAATCCACTCTCCGTAAACAGGATCTAATGTGGAGCTTCTCGTCGTACGCGTGTTAAAGAATTATTCAACGATTCTTTGGAATCAAGTGACTACAGGAGAGAGTGATATGAAGTAGAACGATAACGAAGCTACTCAAGTGAGAATTAACATACGCCTCTGAGGGTTTTTGAAACACGGCTATCCAGCGTTAGCTTACCGTCCCCATATAGTGCGGTAAAACTAGAAACGCTGCATGCAGTGTCTCAGTCACTGTGACAAACTTGTTAGTTTTCCGTTATCCCTCCGCTAAGATGCAAATCTGTTTCTGTCGAGAGTGTTGCTTTTATTATCCACGGTTTTTTTTTGGGGGGGGGGAGGGATGTCATGATAACAAACAGCGTCAGAAAATTATCTTATTTTTACGTTGTCTACCCACGATTACTGATGCATGCCGGTCCCCAATCTTGCGTTGCCTTCCAGACGTTGAGAAGTTTGAGAATAACCAAGTGTTATCAACCGTGGTGTCGAAACTGCTGGCATGGAGGAGCTAAGCTTTACAGCATGTGTGACTATGCTTATAACAGTGTGCTGGTGCCGTTCGTTAACCTGGCTGAATTCGGAGCTTACCTAAGAGGTAAGCTCTGTGTTGAACTTCGTATGGAATAATTTGAGTCTCAGAGTTTTGTCAAGTCCTTACTTGTGCGACTATCTGCTGGGCGTGAGTTTTGTCTGACACTGGCACGGCCAATTTTTGGTGTGAATGAACCAACCCTCGCAGATGAAAGTCAAGTGCCTCAAAATTTTCTGTAGATCTATGCCCTTTCGAACCGTTGATTTGAGGAGCACCCCACACTTGTGCACCTCGAAGCAAAATTCGGGGTCCAAAACATCTCTGAACATTCCGGCTGAAAGACTTACCCAAAATGTTGACCCCAAAACAGGCACGCGGATTGTTAATGTACCGTGATTTTTCGGCAGGACGATGAGCTATTTGGTAGGTTGTGCCGATCGTCCAGTGATTGGGCACCCAAGCGCAAAGTCCGCAATTGAAACCATGTGACGGGAACTTCAACTGAAGTACTCACCCAATGTATTTGTGAAAATCTGCTCGACTCACCGCTTATTCAAGCCCCGATACAATAGAAGATCTAACAAGGGACCAATCTAAACGTCGCATGAAGATACCACATCAGGATTAGACGAAAAGCCTCAGTGTTAAACTTCCCGTTAATTGTCACATTCTTTGTTTTGTATTGTACCAGGCAGCTTACAGTCTGACTTTCCAGGTGCCAATATGAGCAGCCAATGATAGACTGTGTGTTCTCTGATACTGCTGTACATCCATAAATTCGGGTTTTTGTCGCAAAAATAAGAACTACTTACTGCAACAAGTAAGAGGTCTTCGCCTTATTACTTGCGTGGGAGGTTACAATTCGAGTACGATTTCTAGGACTATTCAAAGTCCCTAATTCCGAGTATTACATATACCCACAAACAGCCTTACTATCCGAGTCGATTTAGCGAGCAGCCCCAACAAACCACGATCACCGTGGTTTGCACGTACTTCAGGTCAAATTGCTCGGCTCCACCATCCCAATGGTCTGGGCAGCATGCCCCATGAGTTTGAAAGGCAGTGCAAGGCTAATCAAATGATAACCGAAATGTTTTGTGATGGTTAGTTTTCCTATTTCGTATATAATTCAGTTTCTATTAGAGGCCTTTGGACAACATGCTGCCCGTCACTTGGTAATGATTTGTCACGAAAATGATTGTTTTCGCATGGATGGATCTATGAGCTGGAGGGCGTTCAGATAACACCACCCTTCCATTTTTCCAGCGATAGTCATGTAACCAGCGCTATCGCATAACCCATGCTACTCTGTTTCAAATACCATTTGACAATTCCGCAAAGTTGCTGCTAACGCCTTCAAATCTAGTTTTTAGGTTTAGTAGATGAGATACTGAAAATCACAGCAATGTGAGCAGCATTTTCAATCGTGTCAGTACACTAAACGGGTACAAACCACCCCGAAATCACACTCGCAATTCCTGTGTTTGCTTAATGTTTGAAACTTAAGAGTTAACTCGGACACAATTTTTAAATGACCTCCGTCTCAAGTGATGCCCACATTATCGGCGATCAAGTGAAACAGGCTACTGATTGTGTCGGATGTGTGGACTCGGCTGCAAAATCCAGTGTCCGAAGAGAAGGCTTCACCCAAGTTGGAATCCATGACTCAGGTGTTTGTGACACGTCCGATTATTTGAATTTTTTCCATTCTCACTTGGCTAGGCAACGAAATAGGGTAGGTAGGCGGGTGTGAATTGATAATAGACAGATGAATAAATGACTCAAATGCCATGCGGAGACTGATGAATCAACAAGTGAACTGAACACAATGGAGTCAGTCGATTCATCTTGAATTCACACAAGCAAACTAAAGGCAAGGCTAGTATAACACAGTAGAGAAATTTAGGAAACAACGAGAATTCTGCAGTGAAGAAATGAAACATTAAGAATAAAAGTATGTTACTGATGAGTAGTCGGAATGCGACAGCTGCGATCAGTTGTGTGTGATGTTCAACTTGAAAATAAAAGTATACTTAATGCTATGCTCCTGTGCATGGACTTACCAAGTACTACCATCTGCTTCTGAGCACACAGAATAGACTTGCAGTGGGAAAGTTGGGGACGACTAATGGTAGCTCGCTGATGTTATCGGAACGGTCTAAAATGGAATTCTCACAAGAACATTTAAAAGTGTGTGGCAAGAACCAACAGAAAAATCAATGTGCATCAAATGCACATTGAGCCAAAATAACAGCCTACCCAAATTAACACACAAAAATGAAACTACAGAATGAAACATATGTGATCAGTCACAGAGTTTTATCTCAACGTTCGTTTGGAATAGCACAGCCAGTTCCTCACGTTTGTATAAAATGTTATGTCCCACTCACATTCAAGTCATGTTCAATAAGGTCAAAGCATGTCTGGTCTGGTCCACTTTTACCATTGTCCAATGGCGCGCATAGACAAATGCAATCAGCTTCGGTAAATCACCGCCATATGACGGACAGAAAGTCGTGCAAGATCAATAAGTTAAGCAACTGCACAGGAAGAGCCGAGTGGTTATTTTGAATTTTTCGACTTCGGAAGCTTGAAACTACAGTCGGCTTTTTGAATTCACGTTTTCCGATTAAGAGACTGTCCACAATGCATTCCGAGTGTGAATGTAATGTTGCGCTTCATTCAGCCAAAGTTTGTTTGGGCCGAAATTTGCCTAGTAGACTGGCTGACTGCGCAATTGTTAGCGCCGTCGTGTGGACCATGTCAAGTGTCGCATGTCTGCGATCGATACAGGCCGAGCAAAAATCTTAGACCGGACTGTGCGCACGTGAATGCGTCACTCGCTCGGTCTGTTGAAATTGTGAAACGCAGAGGGCATGCATGTGCGCACGTGCGACCAGTCACACCGAGATGAATCTGAAAAACCTTGAGTGCGCGTTCTGTCCACCGTCCCGAATGTGCCAGAGTGATGCGTCACTCGGATGAAGGGCGTACAGAACACTTAGAACGTACCAAACTGCTTTACTAGAGGGAATCAGAGCAGGTGTTAGTAAAGCGAGATGAGTTGGACAAAGCGGTCGCGTTCTTTCTCGGGGAAATAGTCACTGTGGCACAGAAGACAACAATGGCGTACAACGCTTTTCGGGAATCCTTCAATTCTGCTTCATCCATCTGCTGTGGCGCATAAACATACTACGCTGCAATGGGCTTCGATCCACCCACAGGGCTCGACAATAAACACCTCTGCTCGTGTAAGTGGTTTCTAGGGCCAGCATTTCGTCCAAAGCTTTCAGACGTCACGTTTTGCCACATGGTAGCATCTGACTTGTATCATGAGTCCCGGACCTCTATCCAGGCCCCAAAATCCGGAGTAAAAACCAAAGGGTTTGCCGAACGGCCCCGCCCCCCAATCGAGTCGAATGAGCGAACGGGCACAACACACCACCGAAACCACAGCCAAATTAGTAGGCTGTGAGTAAGGTGGCGGTTCAGGCACATTTCCAGTGAAGTCGCGCGGCTCCATCGTCCCAGTACTTTTCCCACCACGGTCCACGACCGATATCACCTGGCTGCTCACACGACTCTGCGCCTGAAAGGCAGTGTTGATCTGGTAACCTGCATTTGTCGGTGTGTGCAAATGGTCAAAGTAGAAATACGATACTTCCCTAACGGATTGTCATCACGACAGTTTTTCTCACCAAACGGTCGATGATAAAAGGCTGTATTCATGAACGAAACAGATTCACGAATCATTAGAAGTCCTATCAAGCCTAACAATTTTTCCGCAACATCTGAGGTACATCATGCTATGATTTTAGGTTTATCGCGCCATTTTGGGATCCTGACATGACGTATTGTAAACATGCTGTGAGGCTCACTTGGCACCTCTTAGTTTTGTAACCTCGTTACTGAGCCGTGTCGTTCTACTTCCTGTCAACATGTCATATTTGACCATTTTATGCATGCTGAAGGCAACCTGTTGCGTTATCTTGATCGGCGGGGAAAGCTGGTTCAGAAATATTGTCCAGGCTGAGGTGCTTCGTTCTCTGGCGACCTGCTTCACATTACAATCGACATATCTAGAGCATGAATGCCATTTAGCTTGGGTCGATAGAAAACATTCGTAG
Source organism: Paragonimus heterotremus (assembly GCA_013368495.1). Taxonomy (NCBI): domain Eukaryota; kingdom Metazoa; phylum Platyhelminthes; class Trematoda; order Plagiorchiida; family Troglotrematidae; genus Paragonimus; species Paragonimus heterotremus. Next base: position 70,129 of record LUCH01002289.1, read on the forward strand.
CATTTGGGTTTAGTTAGGTGATTATGAACTAGGATACCATGTCGATACATGTTAGTGCTGATTGAATTGGACGCGGAGGGGAACAAGTGGCGTAACGCTTTCATACAACTGTCGTGTTTGTTCACAAACTGACTTCTCTAGCACGGTACAGACTGTAAGTGTAGATGTTTCTGATGGCGGCTTAGAGTAGACACTTTCATTTCGCCGAAGGCATGTCAGACTTGTGGGTCCTGTGTGGGCTAACTCAATCTTGGTGTGCGCACATATGTGTGTAAATGTGTATTACACCGGATACATGGAGTGTGAGTGGAACCGCAAGTGGCGCAGCGCAAGCCACTTGGGGTAGTGGTTTAAAGGGCAGGCGTCCTTTGACTTCGGTCACTGTGACAGACTAATCCGTTTCGGATGCCACCAACCATGTGTAGATCTTCCGGACAACGGCAGTAGTTGGATATCAAACGAGAACTGCGAGACGAAGACTGCTTTTCAATGTACAATTGTCGCTCGTCTGCACGACGTTCCTGTGTCCACTACCCCTGAGGGTATGTGGCAGTTCATCAAAGAAAGGATCGCTACGGTGGCCACCAAGACGATCGGTATCAAACACCAAAAACGTCCGGACTGATTCGACGACAACAATGCGGTTATCGCCGAATTGGTACGAGAGAAGAATGCCACGTTTGCTGCCTCCATAGTGGACCCGGGCAATGAAGCGAAGAAGACGACGTTCCGAAGTATCCGCCGTCAACTGCCCGAGCGTATTCGCAGAATCAAGGATAACTGGTGCATGAAACGGGGCGATCGGATGCAAGGTTTCACAGATCGTCGACAGCATGAGGAGTTCTACGATTCGCTCAAAGCGATATTCGGTCTACCTATCCAGTCCACTAAAGCACTGCTAGATGTAGACACCGGCTGTTCGTGCGCCCAGCCAGAGGACATCATGAAAGTCTGGCGCAAACACTTTGGTAGCCTACTAAGTTGTCGTGCTACCATTGATTGGGTGACCGTGAACAGCCTGCCGCAAAAGGCCATCAAGCCTTCACTTGCTCTCGCTCCTGATTTACTAGAATTGCAGAGAGCGATTAGTCAGCTTCGCAACGGTAAGGGTGCAGGTGAAGATGGATTGCCAGGCGAAATCCTGAAGAATGGCGAGCCGGCGATGGAACATGCACTGCTCCAGCTGGTTCACTCTATCTGGGAGCAGGAGGTGATGCCACAGGATTTCAAGGATGCTGTGATAGTACCTTTGTTTGAAGGTAAGGGTAGCAAGCAATGCCCTGGCATCTATCGGGCATCAGTCTGCTGAGCTGCGCAGGCAAGGTGTTTACAAGAATCCTTCTCAACCGGATGAATGCGGACGTTTTGGTGGCCAGTGTTCCCGACGAGCAATATGGATTTTGGACTAGTCTCAGTACGATCAATCTGCTGTTTGCTGTTCGACAGCTTCAGGAGAAGTGCCGGGAACGCAACCAGCCCCTGTATGCCCTGTTTGTCGACTCCACCAAGGCGTTCGACTCCGTGAGCCGCTAGGCGTTGTGGACAGTGCTTGGTAAGTTTGGACGTCAAAGTAAGTTCGTCAGTTTGATCAGATTGTTACATTTGGGCATGAGGGCGAAGGTGCAATCGTGTGGATCGACCTGTGATGATTTTGACATTGTCACTGGCGTAGAGCAGGGTTGTGTGCTGGTCCCATCCATATTTAGTTTATATTTGACTACCATGCTAACAGTTGCTCTTAAGGACTCTGGGAAGGACGGCGTTGAGGTAGAGTACCAGACAGATGGGCGCCTACTGAATATTCGACGTTTCGTCGCCCCAACCCGGTTACATACCTCAATGATGCGCATGCTTCAGTTCGCACATGACAGCGCGCTGTTCGCACACAGCGAGGACGAACTACACCGACTGGCCACGGCTTTTGTGATCGCGGCATCCAAGTTCGGACTGGACGTCAAGACAGGTAAGACATTTTCTTTCTTTCAGCCTTCTCCGAGAGGCGGTGTTGTTCCTGCAGCAGTGTGGATGCTGTCGACAGCCACGCAGATTTATGCTACTTGTGTAGCACATTGTCGACGAATTTTTCCGCTGGTTGCGAGCTACAGCCTCGTGTGGTGAAGGCTAGTACTGCTTTCGCACGTCTTGAAATACGTGCTTGGAAGAACCACAGCCTGAAACAGAACACTAACCTCTTTGTTTGCCGCTCAATGTTGGTGTCTATACTGTTGCACAGCAGTGAAACGTGGTTACTGTATCACTGGAAAGTGCGCTACCTGAGCCGCTTCCATCTGCAACGTCTGATGCGCATCTTGGGTATTCGGTGGTCGGACATGGTTCCGAACACTGAGGTACGGCGGCAAGCGAACATAAACGGGATGGAAGCCTTGATGATGTTGAATCAGTTTCGTTGGCTGGGTCATGTCCGTCGGATGGGCGATGACCGTATCCTGAAGCAGTTGCTGTACGGACAAATGAGAGCAGGTAAGCGAAATCCTGGTGGTCAGAAGCTGAGATACCAGGATGCTGTGCAGATAAGTCCTTCACGTTGTAAGATTGATTTTAGATGTTGGTAATCTTTGGTGTTGAACCAGATACTCTGGAGATATACGGTCCCGAAGTGCATCCCAATGTTTAATCACCAATCGACAAATGTCGGTTATTCATACACTTGCACTTCTCAACGTTGAGTACAAGTCTGAGACCAACTGAAAAAACATTCAGATCGTTTTATAAAATGGAATGGGCGTCGGTTGTATCCAATGTCTGTCACATTTCGATCTTATCTAGAATCGGTAGCATCGGAGACGAAATCGAGAGATCATTGATGGAGGTAACCACTGAGACTGTCATGACAACTGGAGTACTTATAGTTGACGCGCATGCGATAGTGTCGGTTGGTAAGATAAGGCTGCAGCCACTTAGAGAGGTTACTTTGTACTAAATAATGGTGAAGTTCGTCAATTAAAACCAAGTGGTCTGTCCGACCGAACGCTTTGGTTGGGTCGAGGTAAACGATATCAGTGTGAATATCCAGGTCTACTGATTTCGTCCACTAGTCAATGACTAACAGCAGATTCTTCTCTCAAGATCGACCCTTTCTAAAACCATGCTGCACACCCGTTAAGAGGTTGCGAGGAGCTAATTACTGATGCAGCCAGTCATACTCACGCTCTTCCAATACTTCTGACCGGCAAGATATCGTAGCGACTGGACGATAATCTCCAGAATGATTGAGTTTACCACTTTTGAATTCAGGAGTAATATTAGCAAGCTTTCAATTGGTCAAATACCAGGCCCCTTTAGACGGCTGCGTAAATAACGGACTGATAGGCTTAGCAAGCTGCTCGGCTGCTTCGTACAATGTTTTGGGTGGAGTACAGTCCGGGCCAGCAGAACTATCCTTAAGACACAGAAGCTTATCATGAATATACTTGGACGAATTGTCCACAATACTAATGCCGTCTGTCTGACCGGCAGTTGGATTCTGAGGAGTTGAAGGAGTTTGAGCGAAAATGCCACCGTAATAGTCTGCCAAAATGTTCGTGAACTCTACATCGGAGCTCGTAAGTCCTGCAGGATCCACGAACTGTGATACTTCTGCCTGTGCTTTCCAAGTTGATGGTGTATATCATTGATGTAGGCAGCTTTGTTTTTTTAGAAACTTCCACAACTATGTTTTCCGAAGGAGGAGGTCTACTCCATTTCCGGATAAAGCGTTCTAGAAAATTGTTGGCACTAGGCGCTTCATTTAACACTGTTCGCTTAGCCTGTAGTCTGTGATTAGAGTATATTATTACTGACGTTTTGTAATGCGGCGTACATGCGTTCTTATGCAACCGGAGCCAAACACATGAAATATACGCGTTGTACTGTTCATGTTGGCTCATGGTTCACTGAATGTTCATGGGCTTGAATTCATTGGCGTTTAATCAAGAAGGATAAACTGCTCTTTAGTTCATACTCGGACGTCACTGACAGACTTGAGGGAACAGATTCAAGAGCTTCATTTGCTTTTCTAATTTGTTTCTACTTTTGTCCACCCAAGGACATACTGTTTGTACAGTTTTAGTTCGTACACAGCCGGAAACAGTGTTTGTTTAACCTTAACCATGAACACATCAGCTAAAACAGAGCCGAGTGGGCTTTCCATGACTGTGCCATCTATCTTTCAAAAGATCGTAACTATAAAGTCTCAAATTTTCCATGCACAGGGATATTAAGCATTTCAAATAGTTAACGGATATTGTAAGTTGAACAGATGGGCAACAGACTTGCTGTGTTTGACCATCGTTGTCTCCGTCAATTGGCCCATATTAAGTGGACTGATCGCGTGAGCAATATGGCAGTTCGCCGGCGCTTATTCCGGAATGCTCGGGATGCGCGATTTATTGGTCAACTAATCACGATACACAGCTTGCGTGGGTTGGGCCACGTATTCCGTATGTCATCTGATCGTTACCGTACCGGGCATTATATACTGAGACCACCAACAATTGGGTAAAACCGCATGGTTGTCAACCCACAACGTGGTCACGAAATATGAAGACCTTGACTGCCCCACTGAGCATAGTGGGTTGGTGTCGCCTGCTTGGATGGTGTCCTCGTGTAGCCGTCGTCTCGCCCTCTCACGCGGCTCATCATGCGACAAGCCTAAGACTAAGTGACGCTCAGTCCCAACCTGGACATGCACACCCACACATCCATCGGCCCGAAAACCTACTTTCACGTCGGAACGCACGCACGCACGCACGCGCACGCACGCGCACGCA
>LUCH01002289.1:75441-87919 GCA_013368495.1 Paragonimus heterotremus
TCACTGCCCTCGATTGAGTGGCTTTAACTCGGTAGATTGGGCGAAATGCGTCCATCACATTTACTCGATATCGTTATTTGTTAGCGAGTACTCAAGCTATCACGGTTAAGAGTTCTACTACACTCGTGATCACTCAAACCGCCGATTAGAGACGTTATCCGAGATGGCGATGTGTCGCAGTCAATGGCGTACTTGTATCCATACCGTTTCTAGTTGTTCCGCTTAGTTTTCTTTTAATAATTTTCAACCTTCTTAGTAACGTTTTCTTCTAGGATATTCACGTCACTGTTGAGGTGAGCGGCGGCCCCAGCCACAGTACCATTTGGTCAGGCTCATGGCTGTTATCATGACGATTATGATGATGATGAGATGGGCGTTCCGCGTAATAGTACGGTTGTGAATATGGAATACACATCCATACAGCACATCGTGTTTGTGATAATCTCTCGATTTTCAGTCAGTGGTCTTTTTTAAAATATGCGCAATCAATTTCTGACGAAGAGCTAACAATGCCAACCACTCGTTGGGATAGATCATGGCAGAGTGAATCGTTTATTGCTAAGAAAAATAGGCCGAAAAGGAATATCCTGGTTATGAGTTTTGGATCAATCATATTAGTGCATTCTTGGTGTCGTATAACAAGCAGTTTCGTCGTGAGTAGTATACTATTCACAAGCGACTCCAGGAACAAAAGGGGAAGCTTCAACGCCAGGAAGAGGACGGACCAGAAGAGACTATTGGAATAGTGTGTCCGCGCTATGGGAGAAGTGCCGACAGGGCGAATGATAACGTACTGCTACTCAATGTATGTGAATGCACGCCAGCCCTGCAAATGTGTGTACGTGTTCGTGGTCCTATGTTTAACATAACCTGTACCGGAGTTCGCACAATAAACGAATCTGTAGGCCAACCGTCTTTTGTCGTCACTACGGTGGTATCTACAGGTTTCAGTACTGAGATGTTTTCTTTCCGTAATAACAATGTTTGTACCTCATGGCATTCCCGCTTTTCTGATCACATCATGTAATCCAATTGGTTTGTAGGTTTGAATTCACTAGAATCCGCGGGAATTGCTTTCGTCTTGTTCAGTTACTCTTGGCTGTCGATCATAACAACACCGGTTCCTTTATGTGGCCTTAGCATTATGAAATTTTCATCTTCCTTCAAGTGATAGAGGGCTTCCAGGTGTTCACTAGTTACCCGGCACTTGTGCTGTTATGGAGACCGTTGTAAGTTGTATGACACATCAACGAACTTTAGTCAATCTGTAATTATCGGTAGGTTTGAGAACCAAAACGTTCAACTGAGTCTGTTTATTCTCAAATTGGGCATCAAGTAGAGTCGTTTGTATGCTGTTGAGGCACCCGAAAATTCAGTCTCGCTGACAATCTGAGGAACATGTTTAAACAAGACTCTTGATAATTTTTGGCCAACTAGGTCACCCCACATCTGTAACTGTGAGATGGTTTAACTCACTCGCTGGTGAGTGACACTCGGCGAAGACAAGACACAACCTCATCCATTGCAAGCCACTTATCGACCACAGGTCAAAACGTCGCCATTGAACCTTCGGTAACGTTCCTGATGATTGCTCATAATTCACGAATTCTCAAATATGTCAGAGCCTTTTTGATCAGACGTTGGTAGCCTGTTCTAAGTGCACAGAAACATCTGACTGTCAACCTTTGCTTGCCATGGGTTTTGCTGTGAACATCAATTACAATCTGGCTTGCTTTGTACTTTTAATTACCTCGTTTAATTCTTGCTGTTTTCCCTCTCCATGCTAGTCACACGTTTACGACTGACGACAGTGTGTGAACTGAAGTCACATCGTAATCTGTCTTCTGAGTATTTTATTTGAATGACTCGAAAGATTCCACGTTTTAGGTAAATACTTACTCAGAATTGTGTGGTGATGTGGACTGTTACAATTCGTCATAGGAGAAATTGGAAACACTTTTGAGCTTTCCCTGTGCTCATAATCTCAATGTGAATACCCATCTTTAGTGCGCACGTGCACTAAATTAACACTTTCCCAGGTATGTGTGGCAATACCAGAAGCGAAATGAAAATACCGATAATTATAGAACCCGAAAATACATTATGCGATAATTACAATGGGTCTCGATCAGCGCTAAACGACACCGATACGCTGAAATAGCTAGGGAGGCTAAAGATCCGACCGTAGAGCGCGCGAGCAAACCGGAAAAATGTATATGGCGCGATTGGCGCGTATAGACCGACAAGCATGCAAACAAACTAATAAACGCGATTACATGCATCAAGCGGACGGCAGGCAAAGATTCTTGAGATCCTATGTACAATGTGAGTTAGGATTTTGGTAAGGATTTTACACATCGTACAGCAAGCAGACCGGGGGTATCTCCAGGTCACTACACATCCATATGAACTTCTTTGGAGTGGTAACTTTAGATAAACCACCCAGAAAGATTCCGTGATTCCTAGGAAGCCTTCAAATTAAAAAAAATAATCTGCGATTTGGTAATCAATACAGTTGTTCTAAGTTAACCATCGATTCTTTCGTTCACCTGGAAGTTTACTGCAAACTGAACTGCGAATAATTCCTGTCTTCTACTGACCATTAATTAAAAATTAATGCCACTGAAAATCTGCCACAAATTCATAGCTATATGCCAAGTAAACTCAACAATGTTAACACCAAGTTTTAAACTGTTGTCAATTGTGTGAAGAAGTTTGTCTATACTATGTTGTCATACTTGGGCTCTTATAAGGCTCATCCGAGATGTGGTCAGTCTTTGACACAGCATATCCGTTTGAGGCTGAAGGATGGTTTGTGACATAAGGGATATTGTACAGCGGCAAATAGCTTTTCACACTCCCTCCATTAACAGATATACCTCTGGAAGACTATCATATCGCAATCTCCCTGTACAATCTAATATGGTGCACCACAAGAGATACATACAGACGTACCTTCGTCTCACACGAAAGCTTCTGTTAAGATGATAAAAACCAGTGTAGTGAGGATGAGCGATCATTCTATATTACTCACACCACTGCTATTCAGTAGCAGGACCAGAGCATAAATTTTAACATCGAAGTTTCAGCAGGAAATATACAGAAGGTAACATCGGAGTGCATCGTCGCACAAAATGGTCCTTGCTGTGTAAAGGAACTGAGTATTGGCGTCTGTGAAAATCATGACGGTATGGATCGAATACCGTATGCAAATGAGTGTTTTTGTTTGTGGTCCTGTTTAAGCGCTTAACCCATGTGTTGCTTTCTTGAATAGATAATCCTAGTGCCATCCGCGTTTTCGGCTCACAGCACCAGTATTTATTACTTCGTTGTCATAGAGAAGGCCAGTAGTCTGCTCATCTTTCTTCACATTTCAGATCAAATGCCGGTTAATGGTGGACATTCGAAAATCAAAAAGCTACTCATTATTGATTTTTATATCAAAAATACTTGTGGTGTGAACACCGTGAACAACATGTAAATCTGGTAGTACTCGTCATTACGGTGGCCTGTTAGTGCTCAAGAGAACATCTTGAACATGGTTACATTCTTGACAAGAAATCTGGGTGCACCGACTAGCAAAAATGTTTTCTTATGAGGTTAACCGACCATTTATGTAGAATTTCTACTTTTATGTAGCCCACCACTATTGTTCCTGATCAGCGCCAAAATACAAACAGTAAAAAACACCCTCAAGTTGCTTGTCTACATAAAACGAATATGTGACTGTTGTGTTTGCTGATCGCGGTCAAAGTTTCGAGTGTCCTTCTGCAAACTGTGTGGAAACCGTGGGACTGTTAACATTTTCTCCACTCAGTATCCTCGACTGAGTTGTAGATACAACTACTGTCGTGATCCAAGAACGCGGATGGCCCAAGGGTTGTTTATTCGACAGAGCAATACATGGGATAAGCATGTAAACCAAACCTGACACAAAAACACTCATTTGCACGCAGTCTTCGGCCTCAGACAGTCTCGGCTACCACAGATGTCAGTGCTCAGTTCCATTGAGTAGCAGGAACTGTTATGGGTGATGCTGCACCTTGATGATCCTTCTTGCAGCCTTCTTGTGGCTTGTACGTTGTCAAAAATTATGCCTGCTACTGAATAGCCGCGGTATCACTAGTATATTACGATCGCTGAACTCCACTACACTAGGTTAAGAGGTCATCTTAATTTTTGAAGTTTAATTAGTCATCTTTCAGTCCTCACTCTGATCTTTTGAACACCAGCTGCAGTTGTGTGAAGATAGATAAAAAAACTCTTCCAAACGGTTTTATGTAACAAAAGTAGTCGTTCTACTAATAACACTAATTCACAATAAAGAAAGGACCCTATAACCACAACCCAGAAGCCATAATGCTTTAATGGATAACTGGTCAGTCAATTGAGCACCGTCCCTTCCGCTCATAAAACAACATGTCCGTTTCCGGGCGAGGGTGTATGAAATACTGACGTATTCGCACTCGTCAAAGTAAGAAGGAATATAACGAACTTGTTCAAGCCCAAACCTAACCTCGACTAAGTAAGACAACGGATAGAGAGCTGTGGACGTAGATTCCGTTTATTTTAGAGCATAAGCACGTCTACGGATTTCAACACGTTAGAGAACTTGGACTGGATACGCACCAATCATCCTGTGATTAAGTTGTGACGGTCTCTTCCGTGTTATTAATCGGACCAACGACATCAAAATAGAGAGAAGACATATATCGCGAAATATTAACATTTCGATTTACTCTCATCAGTCGCCAACGTAAAACCACCAAATTTTACACAAACTTCGTATAGCAACAATTGAATGAATCAATCACATATCACCGATCGCTTACAAACACGGGATAGTGAAAACGTTATTCCACAAAGACAGAATGATTTGCACAGCAGATCGATTGAGGAAAGAAGAGTTTATTAGAGAAACGCTGGTGGATAACGACTATTCTAAAAAGTCTGTGAATATCCATAGTAAGATGAAAAAACCAAAGGTGATAAATTGCAGTGCACAGAAAAGGAGCAGATTTCTACAAATCCAATTGAAGGGTGACCACGGGACCAACAACATTAGTCTCAAATTGATGTCGGCGTTGCAACGCACCTAACCAGCTGCACAACTGCACGTCCTGTTAAGCACTAGGGGTTTGACACTTCTTAGCGGTGATACACACTCAACCGATCGGTCTGCCTTCCACGTAATAGACCAGTTCAATTGCAGTTGCACTGAGGTCTACATAAGCAAGACAGATCGGCGTGTGCATCAGCATATGGCGGAGAACATTCCTAAGTGGTCATAAACTGCAATCTCAAAAAACTACCTGTTGACTGTGACAAGCTAGGAAACCCCAGTCTCATCGATCGCCAAACACATCTTAGCAACCGGTCACCCAGTGCAGTGGAGTTCAGCGACCGTATTATACTACTGATGCCACGGCTATTCAGTAGCAGGCATATTTCTTGACAACCTACAAGCCACAAGAAGACTGCAGGAAGGATAATCAAAGTGCAGCATCACCCGTCACGGTCCCTGCTACTCAATGGAACTGAGCATTGATATATGTGGTAGCCGAGACTGTCTGAGGCCGAATACTGCGTGCAAATTGGTTTACATGCTTAACCCGTGTATTGCTTTGTCGAATAAAAAACCCTTGTGTCATCCGCGTTCTTGGATGACAACACTAGTTGACCTTGTCAAACCATTCATAATAGTGTTACATAATCGCAACCCGAAACTGTTGGCGATTAGCGAAGCAATGCTAATCGTACAACATCGGCCAGTTTTGGGTGCACAGAAGACATTGACGTAACCAATCTACTTGCCGTGGAATTGCACTATTAGCGTGAAAGGTTGTTATTTGCAGTTTGTTTGCTGATTTTAATTTTGCGACTGATGAGAGTAAATTGAAATGTTAACATTTCGCGGTATATGTCTTCTCTCCGTTTTGATTTAATGGATTAAGAGAACTCAGTGTTTTAAAGGGCATCAAAATAAACGAGAAATTTTTGATTGGTTGATATTCCGGTTAATGGACTGACAACTATGACCGACTGTCGTCTGCAAATGGCCGTTCTGGAATATGGGCTCTTCAAAAGTACATTGAAGTTGTCTATTTTGGCCGCATAATCGAAATAGTTGTGAACACAGGAAAGTTTTACCCAACTGTTGAGAGTACGTTTAGCGCAAACTAACCTAATAACGTTACCTCAGAGAAAGTATCTTGTCGGAAGTGCTGAAATGAAGAAATTCGACTGCGATGAGTGTTAAAGGTAGCTTCAACCAATGTATGAAACTAACAGCAAAACTGAAAGTCTAAAACCTTGTGTTACATTCTAACGCAGTTAATGTCAGGGACCTAAGACACGAAAACTGTGCGATTTGCATAGAATATGGCAAGTAGTGCTAACATGACTTACTAAATTCTCTCATACATTGCAGCCGAACGGTGATACACCTCACCTGAGCACGCCAGATAGTCTCTGACGGCTTGGCTGTCTTCCATCTTTGCATCATCTCGGTTGCAACTTTCTGTTTACAAAGATGGGCCTTAATAACTTGCTAATCTCCCTAACAAGGAACGTCTTCTAAGCAGAGAAAACTAGATTCCTTCGTGGGTTTCATTATTTGGAGGAAAGAGAGCATTCTGTCCCACAAAATCTGTTGGATGCGAGTGCTACACAGTGAGGGAATCACCGTTGCTTTGTAAGATCAGGAAAAATAGATTTATACTTACCAATCATAATGAGAAAACTTCAGGACAGATTGTACTGTAGTGAGGAGGAGCGACCGTGTTATGCTACTCATACCAATGCTATTTAGTGGGGGGGGGCAGGGCATAGATTTTGACGTTGAAGTAGCCGCATGACAAAATACAAGAAGAAACATCGAAGTACAGCATCGTATGAAATGGTTCTTGGTACGTAAAGCAGCGTAAATGAACTGAGTATTGAAGTCTGTGACTACCGCGGCGGTCTGGGTCCAGTACCAAGCACAGATTAGTGTTTTGCATGTTGTCTTGTTGAAACGCATGTGCTGCTTTCCTGAGTAAATATTTCTTGTTCACTCCGCGTTCTTGGTTCACAACAGTAGTACTGTAACATGCAAGCTGGCCGTTTATACGCTGGCTGTCCATTACGCCTACGGACAAAATTTAGGACAACGTAGAGACACCGGATGAAGCGTTCTTCCGAAGCAGGGTTTTCACCAACAGTCCTGTAAAAGTAAACTACAAAGAACAAGCATGAACCAAAGTCCAGTAAGCCATGCACACGACTTACACAAACACAAACTAAAACGGCGTCGATAACACAGCAGCACGCCCTGCTACACAATTCATATTCAACCTGTGCACGCTTGTTGGTTTCGACCGCATGTTACAGTATATCACAGATCCTCTTAAGGAGAATATACTGAGGATTGCTCTTTGTTTGTTGTTAGTCAGCTATCATGCAGTGATGTGGGCTCACGCATTGAGATAATATAAGATAACAGTACTAGATACAAGTTTGTTCAAATTAGCGAGCTGAAGTAAGTAACAATACAGTCGGCAATGCATTAGTTGACACCTACTGGAATGCCACGGCACAATTACACACAGGCTGTGGATACTATCGGACTGCCCAGTAACTCTCGATTAACTGATGTGAAGCGTCGTACCCGTTGCTTTCATTTGGGTCTGGGACCAAGTATAATGTTTAACTTTCCGGAGTTACTAAGATAGTTTGACAACAAAACAAGAGCCTTTCACTATGTGGAATCACTGTCAATTTATGGTCGATGACCTTTTGGAATGCTGTCGAACAGCCTAGGTTTAGACAAAAGCTCGACAACACTGCATCCAACTCAGTTGGGCGTGGAGAGCAGAATAAATGTATAGTGCACTATTGACGAGTTCTGATGAGAACGAAACTCGAGTCCAGTGTTTCTTCTCGAAAGGAGTCGACTGGAAAGCCTACGGGGATGCGACATATGCGATCAGTTGTGGATGATGTTCAATTTATATGGAATTTTAGTATCATGACTAAAGAGGCCAATATAAGTGTTAGGGCCAGGGGAAATCTGACCCATAGAATACGATTCTGCTGTCAGAAATCGGATAACTTAAGGCGTTACTGAGATATGCATCGGCGTGGGATTCAAATGTTTCTTCGCGCGCTCATGCCACCGCAAGGTCAGCGATTTTCTATAAATACAGATCAGTTTCTCATGTAAATTCGCAAAGCGTCTGGTGGCTAAATACATTGCTATCCGGAGTCTGCTTTGTCCGTTTTCTCATTGGTTCTTGCCGTTCGCAGTTTGGGGTGACCAATCGGAAGGGGTTTCTATTCGCGTTATCCGTTCATCGTTGCTCATAGCAGTTATTCGCGTTCGTGTTCAGTAGGATCCAGTCATAACAATAAGAAAGACTGTCATATAGGATGGGACGTCGTACACTTAGTTCACTGCCTCAAGAACCTTCGAAAATTGGTCGGGTATGATTTCTCTTTTTTTCTGTCTTCTACAGGACAGACTTTTAGCTTACACTGAAACAGCGCCATATGGGCTATTAATTGTGAATACTCAGATTCCAAAACGAAGTTTTCGATATTTTTTATAAACTCAAGTTTGCGAGAGATCATACCCAAAGAGGAGAATTCACAGGACACCGGAGTAATTTCGTGAGAGTTGGTTTGACTTGGTTGAAAAGAACAAAATTACAACTGTAAAATAAGCTTCATACTAAGTTCATCTATCCGGCGTAGAACACATTTTCGAGAAATCCTGCCGGGGCAGTCGATCCTCTGGATCATTTGGTGAATTCCATATGAGACAGTGGGACGGGTGGTGTGAAATTTCCGAGCTCCTGACGTGGTTTCGTAGCTCAGGTGATAGAGTGCTTGCCGCGTAGAGGCATGGTGTTTCTGTCGCTGGTTTGAATCCAGCCGAAGCCCTGACTTTTCACAGTTGGGTCTCATCTAAAATCATTAGTTTGCCAAACTACTCATTAGTAATACGTTTGGAGTTGTCAAGGTCACTATGTAAAGAATACTCATGGACGGGTTTATTTACATTAGTGATCTTCCCTGAGATCAGCGAGCATGCAGGCTGAATCTGATCTGATATGACTGCCCTACTGTTTCTTTCCTCCAGGGACTGGGGTCGTTACAAACTGTTCTATTTGATTCTGAGGGTGTACCTTTTCTGTTGCGATATCCGATATGAACATTTTCTCATATCTTAAAAGTATTTAATTTCGAGCGAGCTCTTTATGGGGATCACTATAGTGAATCACGCCAACTGGCTTATCGACAAGGCAAATGTGGTGTGAAGTTGTAAATCAATCCATCCCATGAAATACATGCAGTGTAAAGGTAAACCAGGTTAAGTAACAGAAACTATCTGTTTCTGAAAGAGTGGTTTCTCCAGTAAATGGCAATCTGTCGATGAATTCTGACCAGATGAACTACGATATGGAATTGTTGAAAATCCTTGGGTTTCACGAACTAGAATAAGATAATAGGTATCACATCATTATGGTTTTGAAGATGTCGAAAGTAAGGGAAGGGACAAATGAAAGAAACGATCAGTATAGCAACTTGATTGAAAAACCTAAATACAAATGAGATTACTTTATTAAACATTCTTTCGAATGCAACATATTGTGAGTGTGACGAGCTTCACCAGCTCTAGCTTGTGCTATACAAACTGATCCATCCTACTACAACACATATATCAGAAAGGTGGTTTGTAACACATTCTGAGTACTCTTGTTGCTCGCACTAACCAATTATCATGTGGATTGTTTTATTCGGTGGTGCCCCTACTTCTCAAGTTCATTATCACAATTGAATGATATCTACCAGATTACCGTATTTGTCGGAGGGTATGTAATTTGGGCAACGCGGTCTGGATTCATTATCTGAAAACAAAGCTAGCATACCACTTCAGTTCTCTAATGTACGTGGTGTACGTTTACATCAAACTGCGGATACGTCATCGACAAAGCTGCGTGTGTATGTGCCTACTCCATGTGAACGAATTGTCCAACCTTACACCGAAGTGTGATGCAGATCACAAAGACGTGTTTCGATCAGGCATGATGTGCGTAAGAAAGTGCGCGCCAGTCGTCAATGCAACACTGCTATCAAAATGATCGCCTATCGGCAAAGAAACTAGTCATGTCGCTGGTTGTCGTCTGACATTTTCCAATGGAATGCACCAACTTTTGGCGGCAACATACCATACATAAATCACACCCTTGTGTTTCGTGTTCGCTTAACATTTCAAGTACGGTCCAGGAATAGAAAATGAAGTCTGGTTTCAAAACCTGATTAAAGGTCATCAGAGTGGTCATCAGAAAAACGATGTGACAAAAAGCTCGTTTTCGTTTATTCATCATCGGACCAAACACATGAAGGTTATATGAAACAGTGTTGTCAGGACGAAACGAACAAGGCAAGTAACGAGTTTGGTTGGGGTCAACCACGTCATAGACACAAATGGAGACAGGGTTTCGATGCAACCAACTTACAATTATGATGCAATCGGCAGTTTGATCGGCTGTGGTGTCGGTGGTAGGTCGTGGTAACTGCAAGACCAACTATCGTGAGCGCAGCATTTATGTGATCGACGCTACAGGGATTGATGTCCAGGTCAGACAGGCGGTTGTTTCACCACTCAGTAAAACATCTCAACGCTGCGACAAAATATGGTCAAAGCCAACAGCGGATGAAGCAAGGACAACTCAAGAGATCAAATGAAGCATCTCTGCGAAAAATCGAGCCAACGGACAAGAAATAACAGGCGAAAATCCGCGACAGATTATGCTAACCAAACGCCCAGAACCAGACAGAGGTGCACGCGACTATGGGATGGACACCTCGCTGTTTTTTGGACCGGAATTTCGGCTGATAACCGTGAGTGGCGTAGAAATGTGCAAACTGGGCAATAAGGATATTGTTTTATTGAACGACTTTTCAATACACTATGACGAAATTCAGGACATTGCAACGTTCGCTCAGAAAAGAGTCATACAATATTGTTCATTGCCAGCATTGGCTGATGATGGCGTTGAAGCGGTTAAAAATGTGCCACTGTTAATCATATTGTCGCAATCTGCAATAACGTACCTTGTCATGCGGCTTTGGAACAAATGGTTCGAGAGCCTACATACCAAGATGGACGAGTGTTCAGAATAGCATCGTACTCGCCCATGCTGAACCCAGTTGAAGGCGTATGCTGTGTGATCTGGACTAAAGTGAAGCAGTATTCTCTCGGTTTTTTTTGTTTTGTACGGTATTCGTATCAAAAGTTCTGGTGGAGCTTCTTTGCGGTTGAAAAACGATAGTCAGAATACCTTCCTACAACAGTGTGTGACAAACCTTTCTCGAAATGAGCCTTCATGTACAAACGAAGACTCTCTAAAGTCACACTTGGGTCGTCCGTGACTTCATCCAGTAATTTGTCAATTGTCTATTTCTTTCAGATACGCAGCTTCTAGTCAACCCGTTGCTTCAGTGAACAGCTAATGAAATCGCCATGCAAACCATTGTAGACAGTGTTGTATTTAATTCCATTCGTTTTAGTCGCCTTTCTCCAGTTCTCGTCTTGCTCAAAAGATTTCTTCATGTGCTTATAAGTCTCATCAGAGATACGGTAGTTTTCGCAATTTCTTAGCATTTCCATGAATTAGTATTGGTATGTTCGCCGAGCTTGGCATTTAGGTTGCAAACGTTTTATCACCAAACGAGGTGACATCATCAGAGCTTGGACCAAACTCCACGCTCAAAAACTATACACCGAAACACTTACGCACTGATGAGTGACGTAATGGGCATATTCAAACTAGACTAATGTCGAAGTCAGCAAGACAATTACCAGTGCAACTGCGACACATTTTGTCGATTCACACCATATCTTCAACCTGGTCTCTTCTTTTCGTCCGATTTACCGAGTCAAGGACGGTCAGTCTAAAGCCGTAAGATGCCGGATTTCGGCCACAGCTGAGATGATGGGAATTCGGCTAAATAATCCACTTTTGTGAGCACAGAAGCGTTTCATTCAGGTTTTGCGGATGCCACGGCCTACCGATCAAACTGCCGATTGCATCATAATTGTAAGTTGGTTGCATCGAAACCTTGTCTCCATTTGTGTCTATGACGTGGTTGACCCCAACCAAACTCGTTAATTGCCTTGTTCGTTTCGTCTTGACAACACTGTTTCATATAATTTGGTCTGATGATGAATAAACGAAAACGAGTTGTAAGATATCCGCATCAAATTTTGTATGAATGAAATCAAACAGCTTGGGAGTCGTGTTTAACCTGTTATTGATAAATGGATTGAGAATAACACAACGTTGCGAGCAAGTTGTAATACTCTACGTTTCAACCACCTCGGGTGGCCTTCCTCAGGAGTGTTGTAATCGAAATCACGTTACCAAGGCCGATAAAGGCAATATAACAGTAATTCTTAATCAAGAAGACTACCAAAAGAAAGTGTTAGAGC
>LUCH01002290.1:13179-23607 GCA_013368495.1 Paragonimus heterotremus
TTTGGCTTCACACATTACTGATGTATCGAAACCTGTAAAGCTGACTTAATCATCCACACATCACTCTCCAAGTGTCTCATCTGTTAAGCTGTGTATAGCGTAATTGAAATGTGAGTAGAGATCTATCTCTCTTGGAGATCGCCATTTAAGATGAAACAAAGCGGACAACTTCCTGCAATTTTGTGTTTGGTTTTCTTGATGATAATACAGCGATTCCAATAAATCCACGCCTGTCATTTTGGATCGATTGGCACTGTGAATAGTCGAATCGAAGGTGATTCCCTTTGTAATCTGCTTTTGTTACTTTTGAGATTGTGCAGGTCAGTACAGACTAAATTGTAATTGTATTGTTTGCGGATAGGTCGGAAACCTCCGTGTTTATCACTTAATTTTTTAAGGCAACGTACTGAACTTAAACAATATTTAGAGTGCCAGCCGACCGCTACTTTGCTTTGTTTCGTAAAACTAACAGACCGTTGTCTTCACTGGTTTAGCATGTCATACTTGTATCGATTCTAATGGTTCAGTGATTTCGATTGGACAACACTGTACACAGTACTTTTGACGCTAAACGTGCACTCGGATGATGAACAAAAGATCGGTGGATACAACTGGCAATGATGATAATCGGTAACAATCTTCAGGTGTCTTTAAAGGTTTTAGAAAGCCTTCAAAATTTACGCGGGTAACTGATAGTGACTTTCGGGAAGACGTACTTCGACCACAACGCAAAAAATACACTCAACTGACTGGTTCCACCATTACTTCTTCTGTCCTTTCATCTCGGTGATACCGCTCTTAGTCTACTGACGTTTCCTCACCATATTTGCAAAGAACTTCCTACTAGATACCGGTTTTAAAGTTTGATGGTTAAACACCAACATTTTTCAAGCGTCTTAAGAGCGTTTTGTCATCATCCTATACGGGGATTAGGAAAAATCCAAACGAGTGATGGTGTGCTCTGACTTGAACAGTTTAAATTATTTGAAGAACCCGTAGAGTTATAGACTGTGAATAAAATATGACTCCTGGTTTTTGGTCTACGGCTTGTGTACTGGTTAGCGCTGTTTGTCCGCTTCTCATTTGTTAACTTGATTCGGTAGTTTCGGTCGCATTTGTTTGAGCTGTACAGCTTTCGCTGTGACTGCTTTCCGTTGCTTTGAGGTTTGATTCCAAGGAGCTGCCGTAACTTTTTTCATCTGACTTGGTTGGTTGTTATGTTTCGGCGAAGTGGGCTTGCTTTGTTCGAAAGCCTTGCATTGATTCGTTGGTTCGGCTGTCAAACGAATGCACGTTGATCGAACATCGTTGGAGATGGTGTAAACTTTCCCAACCTTTTCCGATCTTGATAAACTCATCCACTTCTCACCCGCTTAGATTCATTTGTTTCCTAATCGCGACCCCCTTCGTCGTTTCCATCTACTTATCTAGATGGATATTATTTCTTCCGAATGCGTCTTCCATTTTCAGTCTGTAGGAACGGTAGCCTTCATCGATGTTCACTTCTTTGCTTCACTGCTATGGATTGTTTGCAATGCACTGAACCTTAACTTTCTCCCCTCCCTCTAGCCTGCACCGCTCTTTAGCGTGCATAGATTGACAAAACAGAAAGGTTGAACCATTTCACGATTTCGAACTTGTCCAATTTCCCTGTCTTGTAGGTTTTATCTGGGACAATACAGGTTGGATGGTTGTTTGCTCCCCATAACGGTTCTTTACGGTAATCATAGCCGGCATGTATCTCAAGGTTATCTTTTGATTAATAATTCGTTTCTTTTCTTCTGATGGTAACAACGTTTTAAATGTTACCGGGTTCGTTGGCACGTTTTTGAGATGCATCATGCTAACAGAACCATAATCAGCATTTCACTATGGCGTCTTCATTGATCCAACCGTGCTGTTTGTCTGCTTTTCTCTTCGTGGTTCACCGTAACGTTCAATCGCTGTAGCATAAATTGAAAACGGGACAATTCATTATATGCAACTTTTGACTGTCATATAGTCACTTTCCTTGTAAGACACCTGCGTGCTCCAGAACAGACTTTGACCTCCTGCTCTTGCCCTTACAGACCAGTTCTTTCCAGTTTAATATAGAAAATTGGTATATTTGATCCCATAGTTCAGGGTTGTGTTTTTATACGTTGCCTGTGTAAACTGAAGTTGTCTGTACCTGTCAGACACGTAAGCAGTTCACGGTGTTGTGAGGGTGTTGTCCTTTCCAATTTACCTACCTCTAGTGGACCGTTCACATGGGCGGCACAACATGCATTTTGGAAATTCACGAACGCCCTATGAATTGGTCAGTATAGTTCTCTGTACGGTCTGTTGCGGTGTGCCGTGTGTGCCTTCTAATCACAGAAATCGTAGTGCTGGGAGCATTATTCAATGAGATCATACACGTTTTGGAGAACACAAGTTGTTCGTACGAACCCTGACTGTTTCATTAAGTAAGATTTTCATGCCTTGCTTATCAGGATTGGTATCTCCACTTGACATTGCTTTCCGATAGGGTAGTTTTGGTGTACGATTGTGAACTGTGACCGTTAAAGGTCGACGGTTTCAAACGTATTGCTATGATTGTATTCAATCGTACACATCGGACCGTACCAGGAGGTAAACTAATGAGGTTTTTGAGAAACGGAATTCTTAGAATAACCTAAGCTCTTCAAATGTATCGATTGAGGTAATTTTGTTATTTATCAATATTGTCCACCACTGACTCCGTCATATACCGTTCTTTCACTCATAAGCCTAAGGCGCGTGAATGCTAACTGGTGACTTGAACAGACGTATTTGAAAGTAGGCGCTGATACCTAGAGAAGTGTAATTTGTTTCGATCCTCCGGACTGATGACTGTGACTCACCCCAGCCCTAGTTGAAATCGTTGAGACGTATGGCGGCCAGTCGGGTTCTGTAACGTGAGCGTCATCTCTCATTGAGTTGTCAGTGGAGGAACGGCAGTTAACTTTCTTGCGGATGCGCTTATAACTGTTGTATGTTCACTAGTCTTAGCCATATCAGCATTGCTTGTTCGAGTTCAGTCGTAGAGTTTACATGAAAACAGTCAAATCTCTCCTGTTTTTGCACCCAGTTGGGACTATCTTTACTCATTTTTATGGTGGTTAGGCTTCAGCGTCATAGCTTGGTCAGTATATCATTGGTAGTGCCTCATATTTTCGTTGTATCCTTATAATCCCCATATCTTTTCTTGACCAATGTTTACTTTCTTTCCTTATTCATTCGTTAAACCTGTTCCTGCTCACCGTTTCACCGGCGACTGCCAATGTCAACATCAACAGGTCTGACTCAATTGAATTGATGCATGTTTACAGTTGGCTAAGTCCTATGGTGCCCCTTGTCAGACGTTGGAGTTGAGTGGCTTCGTGTGAAGTTCGTGGACTTCTCTCTCAGGAACGCATATGGAACTTTCTTTCGGCAATTATTAACGCCTGTTTCAATAGCGCAAAAAACGTAAGCAGTGCATAACCTCTATCCAGTACGGTGACTATCGGGAATGTTTCCTAGACTAGTCAGTGGTTAGCATCTTCTTATCTGCATACCACCTCTGTGTTTCGTCAGCGGCAGACGTTTTGGAAAAACCTGAAACCTACAGTCTATCTACTGTAAGGAGATTGAACTGGGGCGGTTTCTCGATTAGATAAATTTCAGTCAATCAAAACCTACGTGCATGCTGCTGCAAGCGGACTCATGGTCGGTCGGCACCAACCAGTCGAAACGATTATTCGCTGCTGCATCGAATTTGTTTGTAAGAAGTGATGATTAAAACAAGCCAGATCTAAACAGCCTAATTGCTTAAGGCAAGGTTATGGAACGTAACGACGAACGGGCCAACGAAGACGCAACACACTTGTCGCCCACTGGTGATCGTAAACCCTCATCATCATCATCATCATCATAGACAGCAATACATCGGTGGCTCACACTGATGCTTAACTGCCACACGACCACAAATCGTAAACTTTGTTGGCTGTCCATAGGAGGGTTATTGTTGTTCTGGTCACTTGAGGTCCCTTACTGCCACAAACCACTATAGTTATGGTTTTCTGAACTCAGTAGCCGGATTCACAAAATCTACGAGCGAAGTAACTTACGCATGCTGTGCTTGTTTGAACGTACCAGCCTGGATATTCCACGACATCGATCTGCGTGATGAGCTCTGATGTAGCGATACACAGACGTTTGTCGTATGATGTTTGTTCGCCTTTCGGCGCGCGTAAAATGACGCTCCTGGTTGATCGTTGGAACAATGTTTGTTGATGCTGACAAAAGGTTTTTACTCGTTTACTTGCTTTTAACCATGCACACTGTTGTTGGTCTCGCTTTGAGCGAGAACAAGATGCTCATGCGGGCAGTGATTCGCTTTCTTTGATGAGAGTAGATATAGTACCCTAGTTTCATATAGTTACGTCACTGGTTTCGTTTGTTTGTAAACTAGCATAGTTAGCCAAACGTCTTCTGATTGACGTAATGGCGCTTAATTCACCAATGGCAGCTTGTATTCTGATCTCTCACGCGTATGCATATCTGTGGCTGAGTGATGATGAGTGTACGTGTGCTCACGTCGAAGTTCTTCTGGCCTGCTGTAATATCATGTTTTATAAATAGCAACTTTCGTAAGAATCAATGGTGTACATTACGAGTGATGAACGCGTGTGTTGCGGCAGCAGTAGCAGCTCTCATCACTTACACTTGTGAGTTTCGCAACATTAGCACTCAACAGAAGGTGTGCTTTTTTTCAGTGCCAAAAGCAACACACGTGTGCTGCTGTCAATGCTGGTTATCGCTTATACGTGAATTGTTTCGGTATGTGGTCTATTGTATTCGGAGGGCTTGCTTGTGTGAACGTTGTGTGAGACCTTGGAGTGTCTGATTTTCCCATTCTGGCAGTCCCGAACAGCAGACGCGCGTGTGCTACATACCGTCCTTCTTTGTTGTTTGTAGTCAGTTAGTTCTGTTATCCTGTTGCTGTCACTGTCAACGTCAATCGCATTAGTTATTTTGTACAATTATCTGCATAACTTGGATCTAGTCGGTATCGGCCACCCTAAATTTGATATCATGTCTGATATCATGTCTGATTCGGAGTAACTCAGCAATTTTGTCGTTGTATATTACCTTTCCATTTACCATTCCTTTTATCTCGTACTTTTTTCTCTGCTTTCTTTCCTCAAAGAGCCTTTTGAGAATATCCATACCATATTTGGTTCTGATGTAGTTAAATGTACTATACGTCTTGTGTTATTGACCACTGTTCAGAAAAATCAATAGCAGCGATGTTAGAAAATGTTTTTTGATTCCCATTTGTCGGTTACCACCGTTATCTCTAATGATGTTTGATCTTTTAACACGTAGTTTTGATTTCATGCGCACTCATTAGAACTGTATGCAATTCTGCCAGCTGAGCATTCAGTAGTCTGTGTTCTGTTAAAGGGGAGATAAATTCCACGCCTATAGACAATGGCAACTAGTTTACTTTGGGCCTCCTGATATATACACACAAGCATATGTTCGTGGTTGCAGTCGGCACCTGGTTGTTAGTGGTCACATTCCCGTTGACATAAACAACATCGTTTTCTGTTGATGATATAACCTCTGTTTTGTCATGATGCAAACCAAGAGTGTATTGTTACTTTCATGAAACGCCTTGTCGTGCGTGCTCCCCAAATACATAGCACCATCTCTGGTTGTCGGCGGTAGCAGCACCGAATTGTTGTGTTGAGTGCATATATTTGCCAAACTGCTTATAGTTTGATAATTTGTCAAGATTCGACCGTAAATGTTATGTTTTCATTTTGATTCACTGCGTAATCAGCAAATTATTTTCTCCCGTGATTTCCATCATTGCTGGTAGCAGCACATACTGATTTTACAATTCTATGGGACGTTTTACTGTTACAGCTCAGTCGGGTACCCTGTAGCTTGCTTTCAAGCTGACGATACTGTCACTGATTTTCGAACTTCGCCTAACCTATTGTACGTGAAGATTGTTGATGATCGTTGTCAAATTCACATGTGCAGATGTTCTGCACTGACCACCCTCCATGCAGAGTGGTACTGTTTGCTGCCGTTACACTTGACCGATATGCGACTATGCGTGAACAAATGGCAACTTGGTTTAGAGTAAAAAAAGGTGTTGCTTGTAGGCTAGCAACTATGGATGGCGTTCTTATTACGGGTTGGACTCCCGTACCTGAAGAAATGATGGCTCATTAGTTTCAGTAGCGCCGATGTTTTCTCTATGCGGCCTGGTATATCTTGGTTAGATGCCGTACAGTTGTCTATATAACGTCCAGTGTTCCGCAAGCCAACATGTGCAGAATGGTATATACATTTTATGGATTTTGCTGTTGTTATAAATGCAACTTCACTAGTGCGTGTCTTTTTTTTTTACGGAGCGTCATGAATACGCTACGGGGATAGACTACAGGCTGAACAAACAGTATTGCAAAAATTCGGGAACGTTTTATTCCGAAATGAAGTTAACCTATTTCTTCAAAAAGTGTAATTGTGAAATTCTCTAAAAACGTCAAACCCTCTTTCAAAGGCGACAGTTTGGTGAGAGCCTCTGGAAAGATAATCAGCGCCACGTTGGAACGCTTGTACAATGCGGCAAAACTTGTCCTACCTTCACAAACGATGAGATCATCTCTACTGCTGATCGGAAACGAAGTTTGTTTTTCAATAGTCATATCTATGAACTTTCCTGCAGTTTCTGGAGCACTTAGCTCGGCAAAATAAAAAGAACACTCGAAATCAATACCAAGAATCACATCCACCCGTTGGTGAGTTACACTCAGCGTGGACGAAAACCGCTTTATCCATCACAGGGCAGTTCTCGACCACAGGTCACGGCGTCCTCATTTGCGGCCCTGGAGAACTCTCACAGCTCACAAATTTTCAGATATATTAAAGTCTTATTGGTCAACTTTCGACAGTCGGTTCGTTGTGCTCAAAATCAGCTGACTATAAATGTTTACTTACCATGAGTTTGGCTGTGTGTATTACCCAAGATCCAGCCCAGTTTGTACTTTTAACCATTTTCATTTGATTCCTGTTGTTTTCTGTGGTAATTTTAATCACTGACTGATGGGAGTGTGCAGAGTGATTTCATATCGTCATATGTATTTTCTGACTACTCTGGTCGAATGAAAGTTCCTTGTGACGTAATGCCTCTGTATGAAACAGTGGGGGT
Organism: Paragonimus heterotremus; assembly: GCA_013368495.1. NCBI lineage: Eukaryota > Metazoa > Platyhelminthes > Trematoda > Plagiorchiida > Troglotrematidae > Paragonimus > Paragonimus heterotremus. Next base: position 20,393 of record LUCH01002290.1, read on the forward strand.
GAAATTAGCATGTGCTTGTCTTATGCGCGCCGTTTTATTCGTACTTAAATTGCACCTATTGGCTTGCAAAGTGTAGGTGTTGTATAGAAGGCAGTCTCGTTTATGTATAGTATACTACTGACAAACGAGGCTGCGTACATACAGGAACTAAAGAGCAAACCTCAACGCCAGGAAGACGACGGGCCAGAAGCAACTATCGGAATAGTGTGTACGCACTGTGTGAGAAGTGCCACCAGGGCGAATGACAGCGTACTATTACCCAGTGTGTGTGAACGCACGTCAGCCGTGCAAATGAGCGTCCTATGTTTTAACATAACCGTAGTGCCGGGTCAGATGTTTCATGGGTCTCTTTAGGGTCTCACTGTAGATGACCACTGAAAACCACAGAAGAACGGTATAACCAATGGGAAAGTACAACCAAAACTCGTACGAAACTTCCAGTCTTTGGCTTTACTCGTGTGAACGTGATAATTGGCATTAAATCAGTAAACGAAAAAAAAATTAATAGCCTATTGCCAATCATTCATGCAACTCATATTAATAATCATTCATTCGAACATGCAGTAGACAGGCATATTGTATTATTTCAGGTTACTTGATTTTTCATGATGAGTGATTGAAAGTTTTTGGAATTCTTAGTTATTTTGGAATTCCGTGAGTTGTTTCTGTTGGAAAAGACTTTTGAATGATAGCCATACTTTCTCTAGTCTTAACGGACCATTTCCTAGGAGTGAACTTGATCGTCCCTCTCAGCACCATTTGTTTTTCTGCCTAGCCGAAATGCGTTTTACTTTGTCGGCCTCTATTTTCCATTGTTTTATCTGAGAACATTCACCATCAAAACACCCATCTCCCTCAGAAGCTGTTTATTACAAGCTTACAGTTAATTTATGTTACGATTGTTGTAAACCACGTTGTAGAGTTTTAAAACTATGTGAAATTCACGCACAAGGTCGACTTCTTCACATTGTCACTAGACGATTCACTTAAATTTTCTGCGAACAAACATGTTTTATGCAATTATCCATAAGATTCACGGGTTTCAGTCCGAACTTCGTATTGAACTATATGGGGGAATGCGTGATCGCACAATTGTTGTACGAAGGAGTCTGAGCACAGTCAAACCGTATACTAATGTTATAAATGAAAATCTACAAATAAATGTTATCTGTTAGGCAAACGCGTTCACGGAAGTAATCTACCGGAAAGTTTATTTCAATATATTAACACGTACGGACCACATGGAGTGGCAAACTTGTCACAATGTGAGAAAAAATGTATTGTTTTAGATAATCAAGGTAAAAAGATGTAAGATGAGAATGAAGAAAAAATTGCACTCATGCACACTGATTCCCAACACGGGCGCTGTGGATTGCTCTGTCAGATTGCATCCTCAAACAAGGGTGTTCATTGTCCTTCGGACTGTTGCCTGGAGCACTCACTGAATCAAGGTTCCATGTGAGTGTCTTTATATTCTGAACCGAAGTCGTATATTGGCCACCAGGGTATCATTCTCAACCTAATCCGTCGATCGCGGCAAGGCACGATGTGACAGACGGTGAGTTGGCATTCGTAAGATGTGGCCAAACCAACGAAGCCTCTGAGACGAGATCAGCATACTCAGGAATCGACAGAGTCTATCCGTTCCAAAGACATTTCGGCGAACCTCGTCAGTGCCGACGCGATGTTCCCGTCACGGGCCGCTAAAGCTTCTCAAACACCGGTGGTCGAAAACGGATAACCTGTGAACATCCTCCGCGTGGATGAACCAGGTTTCAGAGCCATTCGACAGGGCCGTCATTACATTAACATTGAACACGCGGCCTCTCCGAGGACACAGGTAGTGTAAGTTGGCAATTTGTGATCTCACTAAACACCCCACCAGGACTGATACAGTTCCCAAGAGATGTGAACTTCTCAAATGTCCCCAAGAGTAAGAGCAGACGTAGAGTTTTGCCATTCTCGCAACAACATCTTACACTTAATAGGTGCTAAAGCTATACCGTACTGATGAACTGGGGCCTGTAGTTTGTTTGAAATGTTCTGGACTCCCTGTGAACACAGATAAAGGCGACGATGTCTGCATATTGTGTTTCGATGTTAAAGGCATGTTTGCAGTTCAATACCATCATATTGACAGTCAGTCAAAGCACATTCTAGGATTTCGTCTGTTATAAAGTTGACAAGGAATGGAGAAAATGGGATAATCTTGTCTTACCTCACTTGGATGCTATAGGTCGTCGGTATGTTACCATAAATCCTAGCCTTGTCCTACGTCTGACGGTAGGTTTCTTTCAGGATGTTCACGAACTTCTCGGGCACATTGTTCCTGAACAGTGACCTCTCTGATGCCAGGAAGACTGCAACTATTGGCCTCCTGTATGAATGGCCGGGTTCCAACTATATGACAAAGTGTAAAATGTGATCAGTGCAGCCACGACCAGAGTGAAACCCAGATTATGGTCGAAATTATGACTCTTTATGATGATTATGAAACCCAGAACATGATCGGAATCCACAAAGGTGTCTTAGAATGATTTACAGTATTGGAAACAACCACGACACCGATTGCTGACGGCTATGTGGTCAGTCTGTGTCCACGATTAACTTGACGACAAAGGTAATCAGATGGCGCGCTGACGTCTAGGATGTCGAAAATCAGTACCTGCCAGAGGCAGACTCTCATTAATGCAGAGCTGTAACAAACGTTCACTGTTGTCCGACGAGTTCGATAAAAGTGTTAGCCACCTAAGTCACTCTTATCAGCGCTTGCTCGTCTGCTCGAGCATTCAAGCCTCCAGCCAGTACTTCAGTGTCCGCGCACCTAGCGGTTTGTGAACAGTTAGTGAGCTGGTGTTAGCAATCATCTTTGACTGCATCCGGACTACAGTCTGTGGAGGCGCAATTTGTAAGAACAAACGGACAGCGTTTGTGATGTGTGCCTATCGCTGCTGTAACCGTACTTTCGAGTTTGACAACGTAAAAGCCGCTGTTGACAGATATCCAGTCAAGCTGTAGTTTCGCTGCTTATGCGCTCAGGGCAATTCCAACACCGGCTTGACCAGTGGCTTAAGCCACAGGGTTTCTAGACAAGCTCCCATTGTACACGCATTGTGAAGCGGCTGATAGCTGTAACACTGAGCTAGAATCATGAAGTCGTCTTTCAGCAGAGCAACAAACGTAGGTGGCTGTGATCTCCACGGTAGGTGTAAGAG
>LUCH01002290.1:36793-61882 GCA_013368495.1 Paragonimus heterotremus
TGAGCGGCGGCCCGAGCCGCAGCACCTTTTGGTCAGGCTCATGGCTGTTATGATGATGATGACGATGATCGCCGTCTATCATCGGTTGTCTCCAGTTTGACTATTATTCCCTCTGTAGCAGTTTGTGAGCCATCACCGATTGACTGAACTTCCTCCAGTCAGTAAACCGCTCCAGTTCAGTTTCATTAATCCTTTCCTTTGTGATAAATGTGTACACTCCTTGTTCTTGATAACTTCTGATGACTTGCATCACGGTTGTCTCTTTCCGGCGACGTCCTTTCTCCCAAATACACATGGTTTGTTCTCTTCACCTCGTCCACATCAACATCGTATGACCTATGCTCACGATCATTGACCACCACACCATATGTCCACTGTCTCGGGTTTTCAGGCACAAACCGGACCCACACCTTATCTCCCGGTTTAAAGCTTGAAATTTTCTGAGCGACACGGTCATAATACATTTTTTTTGCTGTATTTTGCGTCGTCGTAGGCTCTCCTGAACATTTGACCCGTCTATTATGTCATGGCATAACAGTTCAGATACCACCGGCAATTTTGTCCGCGTCTTTTCCCTACGCATTCACTTCGTCGCACTGTTTTCAATGATCTCATTCAACATGTTCGTTCTTTTCAAAAGCATTAGCTATAGGTCTTTCTCTAACTCTTAGGCAATCTGTAGTAGTCTTTTGGCAGCCATGACTGCCTCTTCGGTCTTCCGGTTTGACTGACTGTGGTATGGGCTGTTTGTTCTATGTTGAAACTCTCGTTTATCTGCAGACACCTTTAATTCACCACACACAAACTGAGGACCATTATCAGACAAAAAAACCTCCGGTATTCCATAGCGAGCGGAGTGAACACGCAGTTTATTGACGTTTGCACCTCCGGTGGTACTGCTTAGCTTATCGATTTCACAATAGTCCGAGAAATAGTCCACTGTGACCAGGTACATTTTCCCGCCGTGTGTGAATAAGTCGGCCGCAACTAATTGACATGGGCTTTCCGGAAATTCTCTCAGCAGCATCGTTTCTACAAGTTCCACACCTCGTTATCTAATCCTTTATCTTACTGGGCATGCTTGGCCAAAAGTAAAGTTCCTTTGTTCCCCGAACACAGCTATTCACCCAAGCATGTGTCATATAGACTCGTTTAATGAGCTTCTGCTGCAAATCCTTTGGGATAACTATCCTCTCTCCTTTGAGAAGTATTACTTCTTCTTGGGCAAATTGCTCGCGGTCGTTGAACAATACTACCAGTTTTCCGGGCAGATTCTTTTTATCATGCGGGCAGCTATCTTTTGTAACTTGAGCCAGCTTCTGAAGTACTTGATTCTTTTCCGTCGCATCCTTCAGCTCTATCATCTCGCCCATCGGTACCATCCTGTAGTCCACTGATGCGATCGTCTGGAACTCAGAATCTTCCATCACAGTACCGGGTGTATAAGCACGAGAGAGGGTATCCGCGATGTCCAGTTGGTCTCCGGGCTGGTAGACTAGCTTACAGTCGTACTTTTGTAGCCTGGTCATTATTCACTGTAGACGTCGGGGAGCAGCACTCAGTGGCTTTTTCACTATTGCTATCAGAAGTTTGTGGTCTGTGTCTACCACTGTTTTTCTTCCAAATGTGTTCATGTTGAAGCGTTCCAGAGCAAAGACCACTGCGAGCATTTCCTTTCCGATTTGTGCATACTTTCGCTCCGTAGTAGAAAGTCCTCGGCCTCTGTAGTAGCACAGCTGCAAGATCTGACTCACTGCTGTCACACTGGATTACGAGAGGAAGCTGACGATTATAATACGCCAATTCCGGGGCTGTCGAAATTAACCTTTTTTTGTCGTCAAACGCTGATTGCTGGGCTGCGCCCCATATCCATGCGACTCATTTGTGTGTGAGTTGTCGGTTTGGATGCATCATTTCGGCGTTCAGCATGTCGATTAGTCTAATATGAGTACTCTAATGTAGTTCGAAACAATCTGTCACTATGGCGTACTGTGTATTGCGACATTTTTTTTCCACACATACGCTGCACAACCGGCTTGATTCTGTTTATGATTCTCCAGGGTAGACTCTGAACCGGCGACACTTGCGTTACTTGCCGATGTTCTAATTCATTCGGCCTCTGACTCCGTAAGTTAATCCTCAAGACGGGACTTCGTCTTGTAACGCTTGGCTCATGGGTTCACATGTCCAAACAAGAATTTAGTCAATGCAGAAAGAAGACCTGTTGCGACAGGTTATACGTGAAAAGGGAAACGCTAACACAGGCGTTGTTTGTACGTTGAAGACCTCACAATCGTGAAAGCTAAAGAAACCGACCACGTTTTGGCAACCAACAAACAGCAAGCAAATCGTATCAACAAAAACTATTCTAGGGCATCTGTAGCGCATGAATCTTGTGTAGTGCTCAGTTGTGCGGTTTTATTAGTCTCTAGCTGCAGTCGTTAGATAAGATGGCGGCTATTCGGGTTCACTGGCTTGAATGCTGTCATTGTTTGAGTGGATTGTCTGTGAACCAAGAACAGTTAATGAGAAGGGATAAAGGAAGCCGCATGCAAGCTGGCGTGCAGACGTCATCTTACTCACTTGCGACTGGGTTTTTTGTTTGCAAGATGTGATCACTTTGATATTGGCTGTTTGGATTTGCATATAGGGTTTTATGAATCAGATTTCTTCTCTTTCTCTACTGTCCAACTCCAAAACCAGGATGTTTTCATGTTTGTGTTACAGTTTGACACCAGGATCAACCACTGCCAAAATGCTGTTTTGTTTACCTACCACCAGCTCAATGTTTTACGTCTTTATGTCTTCCTTTCCTGTTTTGCGCGAACAGTTTAACTATCAAATCAGAGTGTCAAACCTACCGAAGAACATTGTCTGTTGGTTGAAGTTGGTCAGTCTGGAAGTTCATCTGACTATGTGCATATATAGGTACCTTTTGATGGGATGTATAAGAAATTTCCAGACTGTTGTACATAATGCAAAACTATTGTTACATCTCCCTACGTTCCAGTCAATAGTGGCTTGTCTGAGTTTTCTCTTCTTCCATGTGTGGTTGGGTGCGGCCGTTTGATTATGTACAGCGATCAGCCCTCAGATTCCGTTATTCGCCTGTGTATCTGTTTGCTGTCTGGGTTGATTTCTTACCTCCTTCGTTCACTCTCTCTCTCTCTCCACATTTGTCAGTTTCATTTGGTCCGACTCTGCGTTTGTCCGTAGAATCGCAATGGATAAAACTGCACGAGACAACTCTGCTGTACATATCGATGTCTCCTAATCTGTGCTTGCGTTAAACTGACTGCTAACGCACGATGGAAGTTTCTGAGTCACAGCAGACAGTACCAGGAGCGCACATAAGCTGAATTCTTACAAACAGTTTTATTTTCTATCTTTGCATAGGAATTATTCATGTTGGATCCATGGGCCATCTAAAGACAATGTGGTTTCTGTCGACTGTAAACATGACACAAATATCTTGGACGGAATGCCAGTGTTTAGCCAGGTTACGTTTCTATGTTCTTTCCGTTGTATAGCGGTTCCGCGTAGAGTGTACCGTAACCGTTACTCTAATCGCTTTCTGTCAACTTGAACGAGCGCTGACCTCATCACTAGTCTGTTTGCTAGGGCATGATGAACTCAGAACAGTTGGCCTCAACGTCGGCTGTTTGTTAGCCACGAAAGCGTTCTTTGAGGTGGCTGAACTCCCCCCTAAGTGGCGCTCCCACACAATCGGAACTTTTGTCTGCCTATCTTCGCTGACTATGATCTTGTCTAACGTGCTGGATGTTTATGAGGACATCTTTCAAGAAGAAGATTGGATAACGGCAAGATACAGAAGATTTTAATCTATATATGAAACAAGCCTGCTGCAACATTAGAATGTAACGTGATCCGAATAAATTCACTTCGCAGTTGGGCTATTCTGCGCAGTACTTAATGTTACCATGCTAACAACTTCCTGCTATACAGGGTCCAACCGCTCAGTTACAAAAGTATGGCAGTTTCGCTATCCAGAAACACCCCTAAGTCATTCAAGATGTGGTTGTTCTAAATGGGGCGATTTTGCTTAGCAGACATAGTGTAAGATACAACAGTAGTCCACCCCCAGGCACAGTTTTCTGACAGGCTTACTGTAACCTTACTTGGCACGGGACGTTATCACAAACTGCCGTCAAAGTACAGTTTCTTATTTGCGCCACATGGGTTGTGCATCTGCTTGTCGTTTGTTCTCATGGACAAGTTATCGAAACACGCCTTCATGGGTAATTTAAAGTGATGGGAAATTACTACCGAATTATCAACTATTCACTCTAGCAATTCTTCTATCTCTTTGAACACCAGAATTGATCTCTTCAGAACAACGTGGACTTTTTGTGTATATGTGATGGCCTCAGCTTACCATCACTTAAAAGCAGTTCGGATATTTACACAATTCACTGCTACTATCGTGCACCAATTTTCTTAAACCTCCGGATGGTACATGTGTGACTTTCGTCGTAGATTTTATTGCTTCTGCGTCCAGTGGGTTTGCCGTCTAAATGAGTTTGAAGTTGATCATCTGACCCATCAGTTATCTCATCATCCATTCAGTTGTTGCACTAAGCTCATAGTTATTTATTTTTGTCAGCACCTCTCTTCGCTTTGACGTCCGGTGATGTCTCACGAGTAATTCGCTCCCTCGCCCCTCTCAGTCACGTCACTTGCGTGATCTGGCCATGCACATTCGTTCAAAGGAGAACGTGTGGTTTCGTTACATCGTCGGGCAACCGAAGCGGCAAGTACTGCCTAATCCGGTTACTGTAGTGATGCACGCGACGAGTATTCGCTGAATGCACAACTCTCTTCAGTAGTATTCTCACCAAACAGTAAAATTGAACGCGTCTTGTACAATCAGCCCCTCATTTTGCCCTGTCTGAGGACCAGTCAAATCGATGACGAGTGTTAAGCGAATGCAACCGTATGCTAGTTCTAAGCAGGTTCTTTATTTGATGGACTGGAAATGTGGTCGATGCGGCTACCTCGTGCTTTTTTGCTCGTTGTGGTCAGCTTGTGAAAGATCACGTCGACCACAAGCATGCGTGTACTCTGATTTTCCTTTAACACGTAATGACCGTCGCACGCTTCCTTCCTCAATATTGGCCGGTTGTTGGTGATATGAACGCCCCGATTGTATTAAAATTCAATTATACTTCTGATCCTGCTTATGTATCTTATTTCTAAGACCTGGAAGTTGGTTCCAGTGCTAAGCTGGCGTTTGTGTGTGGTAGCAGGTGACCAATTATGCATCCAGCCAATCATTTGTTTTGATCGGTTGATTATTTATACGCATGTGTTGATGTATATCGTTTCACAGTTGGGTCTCATCTAAATTCATAAATCTGCCAAACTACTTATAAGTAGTATATCGTTTCGGTCTCTCTATTATCTGTCCTATGGCCACTCACGCATACCCGGAATGGCGGACACATGGAGTTTGTATGCGACCAAAATTCTCCCGGTTTGATATCCACCGATTGTGTGCTTTAATCGCCAGTGTACGGTTGTATCAAGTTTGTAGACCCCCGGATCCTCATTGTTCGTCAGATCTTATCTGTTGGAACGGGCATCTTAAGTTAACATCAGCAGACACTAATGTGTGTCGTCGGGGCAGTATAAAGTAGGGAGATGTGTAAAAGAATGCGACCACAGACTTTACGCTAATTGGCGTTTGCTGTCACTTTCTGGGTAAAGTATGTGCCGATTTGTTTCCCGGTCATTGTTATCTAGGTTATAAGAGAGGTCTAGCCAGCTTGGGCTCCATCTTGTGACTGTGCGGTTAGTGGTCGATGACATTACTACCTGTCTGTCTATTTCATTCTACGGTAGGTACTCCAGAATCAAATAGCTGTTTATCGGACATGAGATTGCGACGTACTTGTTCAAGATATCAGCTGCTTTCATCAGATGTAAGTTGACTTCAAGGAGCCCAACCCCATTTGCTCTGTCTACGACTTCGTTTGGACAGTATTCCTTCACGTGTATGTCACAATGTGTGCATCGATCAATTCCTCCTTTATTTCTGAGACGTCATTTATTTTGAAGTGGTCAGCTATGCTGTTGTGATCTGACATTGGAGACACTTCTGACTGTCGCATAAATGGCGGATGACAATATCCACACCAGGCATTTCTCCCAGGTCTTTGAGCTGTCGTACCACTCTCTTCCTTTCCTGGTCAGTTGCTACAGCTCCTAGTGATATTTAGTTAGTTCGAAAGTAGATTCACCTGGTGGTGTGTCCTGATGAACGCAATTGTTGTCCATATCAAAACACAGAAAGACGTTTCAGTGGCCAGCCAGGCTGACTGATCGACGGCGATATCGTATGTTTTTGTATGTGTACTCCGTTTTTGTTGAACAGTGCCATTCAGTCCAGGAGAGGGAGAGAGTGATATTCTGTACAACAGCATAAAATGTTGAGTTGATTCGTCTACTTCTAACTACCAGATCCTTGTTTCCTCCCTATCGACGTTCCTATGTGCACGAACTGAACGCAATTCCTTGTCTTATATTCCAGCCGTGTTCAGAAACAGTTTCTACAGGTATGCTATATTGTCCAATCTATACTTCACCGTTTTGTGAACCTTCATAAATGTGACCGAATTGCCAGAGGTATTTTAGATCTAAGCGTCCTCGGTCGTCCACTGCAGAAAAGAAACTCATGAGGCAACCTACCTGTATTTATATAAGGCTTGACCCGTTTAATTTTGCTGACGTCTTTGGTGCTCCATAGTTGCTGACTACCTTTCTGCTGATCTATGTACCGTTTTCATCAGGATTGATCCCGATACTCATACGCTTACCCACTTCGTTCTATGGCGCCTAATGACTCGTACGTCCTATCACTGCTTATCAAGAGGGTTTTTTTCGATTTCTCTGTTTGTTAATCCCCCTGTACATACGGATGCTTAACCTGAATAACTGTAATAACTTTACAGATTACTCAAGGGCGATCTGTTACAACAGGCCACGGGTTGATCTGCCACATATCCGCATATTATGACTTTTTCCTGACTCGAATGCACAGCATACCTAATGTTAACATCAGTCGACCAGCCATAAAGGAAGACTTTAATTGTATGATTTAATTATACAGTTATATCCCGCACTTATTAGATCATATCGATCTGCCTGGTCAATGTTTGTGTCAGTTTCTACAGCTCAAATTCGTTGCACACATTTTCCTTCACATCCCCAGTGCTTCTCATTCTTGTCTTGTAAATATAGCCCTTGTGAAATGACATCCGGTTTACCATCGACCAGTGGACGACACTGTGTGCACGCCGGTTGTGGCGGTTCGAAACCCAGTTTAAAAACATCCTCTTCACCTCCACGTTACATTCCAGATTCTTGTGCTCAGGTGAGCCCCTGCAATAATGTATGCACATCGTTTTACGAAAGATTCACCTTCCACTAGTAACTGTTTTCCCTATAATGACATGATTCGGTCACTTCGTTTTTTGATGATTTTCTTGCCGTACATTGCAGTGCAGTAACTTGTCGTATTTTACTGCCATTACTTTTCGGAATTTTGAATAGTTTTTCCTTTTAAACTCATCACTTTTCTAAACTTCTGTTGTCGAAAACGACTTCAACGAAACTACATCTTTTCATATCCCTTAGTTCACTTACTTTTAACGTTGACCCTCAAACGACACTTGTCAGGTCTGAAAATTGACTGATTACAAATAGAGGCAGTAATTGCAAACATATCAATCACGTTATAACTTCCACATTCTAGACATTGGTGTAGTGCAATATTCCGGCAGATATTGTTGTACTTTCCACCGTGCTGTGAGGTAGTGATATTGCAGTGAAAAGACATTCAATAAAGCACAATCTGTCGTCCAACTCGCTAGTCAGCATACTACGCGCGCTCTCGCGTTTTTGAGTCAGAATCCCAGTCCACAACACCCTCCCCCCGGTTTCCGCTCACATGTCGTGTGCATTTCTACTGGGTTTAGGTATATGATCGGCGCCTTCTATCCGGGCGTTTCCCGTCTGTTATTCCTCGTCCGTTGGTCGGATTTCGTTCAGCGATGGCTCGTCCGGTCGTTCGTGTTGTCCGCCATCTATCCACTGTGGGCTTTGACCGTATTCCACGACCGTGTCGAGATATTCCCGCGAGTGTAGGAGTAACCAGTCTCCGATTTGGTCGTCCATCCTATTTGGCGTACCATGTCTCGCCCGTTGGTCTGATCCGGTCGAGTGATGACTCATCCGGTCGTTCCGATCCGCTCGCTGTCGGTTTTTGGACGTACCTCCCCTCCGCGTTGAGGTATTCTGCCGAGTGTTGGAATACTCGCATCTCCTATCTGATAATCCATCACACCTTTCGCGCACGGTTCGAGTGGTTGGAGTTGAATAATGCCTGCAGGCAGTTCCACCGTCACTACTTAGGTGCACTTCGACAGCTGATAGTCGGTCATGACTTAATTCATTCAACCTCAGCGAATCGTTGAGATGTGGTGATCAGGACAATCCAGGGGACGAATCTCATGTTTTTGGGACATGTAACAGAGTTGCGCAAATGTGCGTTGGATGGTTTAAAAGATGTTTGATTTTACTCGGACTCATAGAAATGCGTACCCGAGGAAGATGGCTTGTTGGTACGATTGGCTTCGCTTACGGAAGCGATAACTTTTGAATACCAAGGTTCAGTTTCTTTGGCATTCGCCGTTTAGATCGCATGATCACTAAATTCAATTAGTTCAGCAGAACTGATTCAATGTATGTGTGGTCGATAAGCAACTGTTGAAGCATAAACACCAACGACCGTGGCTCCAGTTTGCGTGATTCGATTCAGCGAACTGAACGCTGAATTTAGTCACTATTCAGCAACATTACAACTCACTGTTGACTCGGGAACGCAAATACTGAATCATGTGATCAGTACATGACTGAAATTAAAGTCGGAGCGGGCTTGCGCGCTAGGCGCTATAGTTATCTCAGTTCAGTGTTCCCCCTTAATGCTCCGTTTATGCATCCTTCGCCAAAAACATTACTGATTGAAGTATAGAATGGATTAATCGAAGTTCTGAAAGATGGATTCGGAGAAAGACAGGACCTAATTGACTCGGTTAATAGAGCTCTACATGGAGACAAACCTACAATTTGACGACCGAGCGTACCCGCAGGAGAGTGGCACACGGACGGGCTCATCCATATCAGAATTGCTTGTGGATACTGTACTGTAGCACTTTGGATACGAAGCCATTCAGATATCGAAACCTGTAATGGGGCTTCGATATGTGGATGACATATTTGATGTTCTACCTTGGAATCAGTTCCACAGTTGCTTGATTACTGTAGAAAATGTAGTTACTTTTACACAGGAAAAAGAAAATTCACGCCTAGCGTTCCTCGATATATCGGTCATAAGAAGACCTGATGGCAAGCTCGAAACCACTATCTATCGTAAACCGACAACAACTGATGTCATTCTCAAGTTCACCAGCAACCATCCAGCATGCCACCTTAAAAGCTGCGTACGAACGTTTCTCCGATGTGCAGACACACACTATAGCTCTTTCAAACGTAGAAGACAAGAAGAACATCTGTTCAAACCGTTCACCTCCAATGGGTATCCCACTAGTTTCACAAAGGCATTTGTCAGTGGGTCCAGAGGAACTGAATATGCAGAACAGAAAACAGGAATGACAGTGCCATATATTCACGGTATAGCTAAAACAACACAAATGATACTCCAGCCACTGGGCATCTAAATATCGCACAAACCAAACTCAGCTTTGGTGAACGTCAAAGATCACGTAGAACTGCGATGCTGTCTCGGGCGTGACCAACAGTTTATAGACGAGACAGGCAAACAGCTTCGCACGCGCGTGCACGAACACAAACTAGCGATGCGACGAGCGAACCCTGGATCACAACTCTGGCACCCACTGTGCGTACAGATCACGGGTCGTGCAAATTGGTCATACCGTCTTTCTTTACCCAGTCAATCGATCTATTTAAAACGTTTCCCCTGATTACATGAGCTCTAACTGAATTTCGCTTCCTATCCCGCTGTCGGAATTGGAACATCTATTATACCTGTACACAACCAATTCTAAGTTCCAATTTCAGGGTACAAGTTTCACTTAGATCGATGGAATAGCTTTGGGAAGTCATCTAGGTTCAATCCTCGCTGAGATTTTCGTTGCCCATCGAGAGAGTAAAGTGGATCAACATATCGCAACAAGCGCGGTTTATCGAATGTATGTAAACGACATTATCGTGAGCATTATCGACAGCAAACAGCAGGTCGATTCGTTAATAAAAGAACGAAATTGTAGTCACCTGAGTTTACGATTTATGATGGAGTTAGAAAAGGATCATTGTCTGTCGTTTCTAAATGTATTGATGCAACGCGGAGCTGACGGCGCCGTAAAACACAGAGTCTACTGAAAGTCTACTTGGGCAGGACAATACTTGCGCTACGATGGTTTTGTTCCAGTTCACCACAAACAGGGTTTACTAAGGACTTTATTCGATCGAGCTGGAGAAATCTGCACAATCGACGAAGAGTATCATCATCTTGAAGACACACTAAAAAACAAACGGTTATCCACCGTGGTTTATAAGTCGACTCAGCAAACAACGGGTCAAAACCCAACCCGTCCATTTAACTGAACTAAAATCTGCATTCATTCGACTTCCTTTTAAAGATGTTTACTCTTGAAGAATCAATTAGGTTCCGCTGTTAAACGAGTTTTCTATGCCGCTGAAGTAATTTCCAGTCTTGGCACTACTAGAATGACAACACCCGCCATCAAAGACCGCCCTCCTCTCCCCTCATCTCGCATTATGTGCACCAGTATTCGTGTGGGTGCAGTTCCACCTACACAGAAGTGGCAGAGAGGCAACTGCAAGTCAAGATGACAGAACGTTTGTTCAAGTGGATATGCAACCGCGTCAGCTAACCCGTTGGAATTTGTGCGAAGTGGGCCAAAGATCATTTATAGAAGCTATCAACTTTATCCGTTGCGCTTCACTTTATCGAGACAAGTCACGATAATGGCAATCCATCGACATTGTTAGTCGACTCCACGCACTGGAATAATGCTTACTCCAGTTTGTCGAGGCAATTGCTATTAACCGATGGAAGCCACCGTTGTATGTACGAAAGGAACTGTTTACTAAATTAGCAATACCTTGGTAGTGCTTCCATACATGAATAGGACATTCTCTTTAAGTAGCAATTTTATGCATATCTCGCAATTTTCATTCCTGTACTTGAAAAGATACACTGAAATCAGTTCGAACAAAGATCGTTCAGTATACCATTACTAGCTTGTCTTTTAGAATACGTATAATCGGTGAAAAGCACAATCTTACCCGAGTTTGACTGTTGACATGTGTCTTTTGCTCTAGGATGTCATTTTCTGTAGTGTGTATTTCATCATGTTCACAGAAATGCACTCGGTCACACGTTATTCACACTAGTTCTGCTGACTGTCGTCTTCAAACTATTCTGTTTATGCTTTGGAAACCGTAGCGTTTGACTATGCCTCATTTTTCGTGATTGTGATTCATATTCTGTGCTGTTTGCCCGTTACCGTGCTACTGGTATCGAGTGAATCTGCATACGTCACACTAGATATTCAACACCGTCCCATTTTATCTTCATTACGTACTCACAGTTACAAAGATAAATCGGCTATTGTACGTTAATATTTTTTGGCTTGTGGTTTACGCAACGTGCTCAATGCAGACGTCAAAATTCAGGACGTTCTGTCACGCTTTAAACCATCAGTCTCAAGATGATCAACAATGCAAAGTCGGCAGGCTGAATTACGCTGTTGCACAGTGGACTTCGTTGCAAATCTGACTGTTATGTTAGTAAGACTACACGTAGAACATAACTTGGCGTCACAGGTCCACGTGTACAGACGCACTCTGCGATCAGCACAACTGACGACAGGTGAACGCGTGTTAACAGGCACACGTTTAAAGGTCAATAGAATATCCGACAGTGTGACGATTATCCGTTCGTCACTCCATAGAATTCAGGTTGTGCTTTTTTATTTGATTTTCCAATTAATAGCGCGCGCTTATTTTTCAGGCATTGATTAATAAACGTCGGTGTAGGCGATGTGACGTGAATTGTGTGGCTTCAATTTGTGCGTCTTCAACTTGTTTTCCCATGGAAAGGATACTTCGAAATTTCTGTCCATCGAGTTTAAGGTTTTGGCAATTGTTCCAATTTTCCTCGAATCTTAGACATTGGGACCCTTCTTAGCGGCCTGGCCACCCATTTCAATCCCTGCATGTGCTGTTTGTTGCACAGCTTTCCAGATAGACGACCAGATCGACTATTCCCAGGACTTCTCCATTTTATCTGAATTCATTGTTGCTGTCACAATTCAACTGTGTGAATCTCGCTTGCAGCGTTGTTCAACACGGTACGCCAACTGAACTGAAATGTTTTGGTTTGAAGGTCTTTTTATAGCATGTTTTCTTTCTGGTCTTTAACACAAGTATGTTTTTGAACTTGTCTCAATGCAGTCGATCGTTCTTTTCCCCTAATGCAGAATCCTATGCTAACTTCCGCTTCAAAGAGTTTGATGACGTCTTCTTTATTCGTCCGACGTTTGTCCCGGCTTCGTAATCGTGATACGAAATGTGGTAGTGTGACATTAAAATCCCCCACAAAAGTACTGCATCCACCCAGAATACCAACGTCTCTGAACTCACCCTCATTCGCGCGTGATCAGACTGACACTCCGATAAAGATCGCACAACCGGTACCGAGTGAATCGGCTGACAAAAACTGTTTGTCAGAGTTGGATACGTGTGAGATCGCTTTCACTATCCGTATGCATCCAGACGATCCGAGTGTTCAATGGCTGCGGCAACTAGCCTTGGACGGTTTGTCGAAGCAGTTGGACGATTCGTTAGCAAATATGAAACGTTCGCGTGAGTCCGGCTATGTTTTCTGTTAACATCCTTCCCCTCTTTCGTGTTTTTTATTGCATAGAATTTCAAACGTTTTTTTTCTGAGCTCAAAACTTTGGGACCTTTGTCTAAACAGTCGTATTCCTGTTATTTTATGACTAAATCTCCCTCTCTTATTGAGATATTTGCGATCGGCGTCTCATGGGATACTGTTGTTGTAAACTCCCCTAAACGATACACCAGTTCCTTCTGAATATAGTGGTGCGCTTGATACAAATCAGATTTTCGCCCCAGTACTAATTAGCACGGAAATCTCGGTCCTGAAAGTGCCGCAACTGTCCTGCAATGTGGTTCCCAAGACAAGCCAAAAGTCACGTGCGAAGGAAACCGCTTTGTCCCTCCCCAACACGTGTACGTCAAAGGTGACAGTTACAAAGTATTTATGGAGGGCGTAATGACCAAACATTCCCAAGACATCAAAGAGAACAGTTACCCGAAAAAAAAGAGTTAGGATCGTTAATGAGCATAGCGGTACAAAACGTCTCAACCGATTTGAACAGTTCTGCTAATTAGGACTGAGTCAATCGTTTATTTCCTTCCCACGACGGAGGCGGCTTGTGACGGTAATAGAGTGGGCGTCCTAACAGCTATATCGTCGTGATGCTTCTTGTTTCGTGCAGTGAAGTTACAGTGTTCGTGCTTTCGTATGGTTTAGTTGGCCACTACTGAGATGCAGTTCACTAAATTGTTGCAGTCTAAATCCTGGACTATCTCTACTCAGTGGAAAATATTGTTCCCCGTTTCAGAACAGCGCGTGAGCAATCGGTAAATGGTTTTGTTGGTGACGTTTCATCTCTGTTACAGAGGCTTCTTGTCCGGAGAAGCTTCCGCGTTAAGAGTGAAACGCTACCGATAAAACAACTTGCCGACTGCTCACAAATTGTTCTGAAATTGTGAATGTTCAATGAGTCTAAAACATATTCCAACTAGTAGCATTGTTCTTCTTGTTTTACGAACTGAGGTTGGCAGGACGGTTACTGTGCTTCTTCTCGCAGGGTTCGACTAACATGGACACTACTGACAGGCGATTATGATCAAACGCTTGGATGTAGCAATGTGGTTATATCGAGTGTAAGACCAAACGCGAGGGTCGGAATTCAACAGTGTCATGGCAAGACTATATGCTGCCGCTGAACTATGGCAAAACTCTGGTTTGAAACTTCCGTTTATTGCAAGCCACTTGAATACTAGGATTTAGATCAAATGTTTGCCACGCAACATGTCGCGGGCCAGTTTTTGTCACATGACGGGGCGATCGGTCCCAGGATGCCGATGCAGACGGTTTCGATGCATCGTACAGTATTCCGAATAGGGCATTCGGAACGGGGCTTAGATTATGTGATGAGCCGATTGAGTTGAAATAAGCGGTTGGCCTTACTTTGCTTAGTCGTTTTACAAACTGCGTACGGGACAGTTTCTGTGTTTATTGCTTAGAATTACTCGCCATTGCCGACTGAGGATGTGTTGTTGTTAGTGATGTTTTCTCATCAACTATATCCTCTTCGTTAAGTTTTATTGTTGCTGACACAGTACGCATGATAGTAATGGAGGTACGTGATGCATTCGTCTACTTCCGTTATCAGTGACATCACAACCACGCGGGGTTGACATTCTAGATCAAGGCTTGGTGTGTGCATCTTTGTATTCCTGTTCTCTATAATTACGGTTCTATCTTAGGGCTACAATATAGGTTTTTTTTTAATTTTAAGCGGGTCTCACAATCTGTTCTTATTGTAAAATGTGTGATGGAGCGAAAGCCGTTGGATTCTAGATCGAGTATTCTTTGTTTTTAGGTCCAGTTCGTTTCCGGTAAATGCTTTTTAGATCAATGTTGTTTGTTTCCCCAGGCACTAACTGTTTCGACTGTACGATTGTGAATGTGTCTGTTTCTTTCCGTCATCGCTTCTCATTACATTGAGAAGATGAGTGGATGACATATTCTTGTTTCTTTTGCCGTCCAGTCAACCCTGTTTTGTTACTTCAACGCAAGGTTATCTCCAACTAGTTGATTGGCGCCTATATACACACTGACCTCACAAACGATGGCTGACACCGATAACCGACTTGGGGTCCCGTATGAATTCATACTATCATTGGCGTCGGAATAACCGCAACTCAATCACACAGTGTGCTCATCTCTGTTTACCTCAATAAATCATCTGGGGGCGAGGGCGAGTTTGTCTTTACTGTTCTGGTAGAATTTATAAATATCGAGAGTCTAAGAACCCATAAGCTGGCCATCGGCCAACAATTTCAACCTTATGACCTTCATTCAACGAATCCTGGTTCTCATCAGATTATGATATTTGACCATTGCTACCGAATACTTTATGAGCAAACTATCCGTTAGTTATCAAGATGTGCGCATTGAATTTCTGTTCGTTCTTGCGGATCCGATATTCAAAGAAAGATTTTTATACCGTTAGACCTTTCAAACATCGACTGTGTCTTTCTGGCCTGTGACCGTTTGATCCGATCTGTTGTCAAGTTAGTCCGTCTTTGCCTCTGAACATTTACAAACGTTGACAGTTTACTTGGTCGATTTGCCATCGCAATTCACTTAGTTGATACCCAACTAAGTGTTCTGCACATTGTTGGTCGCTTTTTCAAGATCTGTTTTGCTCGTTCAATATGGAATCGGCTTATTTATTCATAATCAATCTACAATGCTTCAAAAAATATTTCACAAATTTATAAATCTACTTTACTCACTTGAATGAACTTCCCTCAGTTAATCTCCACATGTATGGTAGAATGCACTTAGTCTTGTGTTTTTACACCTGGTACATGATAAAACCATAATCTGTGAGCACAGTGGATTAGCGGATAGGTGGTAAACGCGTTAACCCATCCAAGTCAAATAATCAAATCCGGCTGACGTAATCGGATTGCGACCGCCCCGGCTATAGACAGGATGCGCCACCTGATCTTTCGTGACGTGACGGCTGGGGCACGGTAGACGATGCAAAACGCCTTATCCGTGTCTGTGTGTCGGTCAGAATCAATCAGGTGGGCCAGAATGGATGAGTTAACGTTCTTTGTTATTCCGGAACGAAGCCACGCTGGGCAGTGTTCACGTATTCTTTCTGATAAACGCTTAGTGGTGCGACCAATATATGCTGAACCACAGGAACAAACAAATGAATAGATCAAAGATGAGGCAGCACGGTTAGGCATATTATCTTTCAGATTAAGTGGCATCGTCCGTTTTGAGTGGAACGTTACGATGAGACTTGGAGCATAATAGGTACTACGGATCGCGTCAGTTAATTGGTAGTAACTGGTTGTTCTAATCGTTTCGTCCAGCTCGTTATTCTCGAGCATGCTCACAGAAATGTCCGCCAGTACCGGGCCTAACGGTGAACCCATAGCTACGCCATCAATCTGGCGATAAAACTCACCATTGAATTGGAACTGAATGTTACTAGTACAGAACATTATTAACTACTTCGACTCAGGCACAGGTAGGCCGACGGTAATATGGCGACTTTCGATATAATCACATAAGATGATACACATATGATGATACACTAGTATTCAGTCGTTCCAAACAGGCAATAGACAACCTAGTGCGACGTTTAAATAGCTGTCATCCAAACCTGAAGGTAACGTGTGAATTTGAGGTTGATAATTGTTTACCGTTTCTAGACATACTCATAAGTCGCCGGGAAGATGGTTCTATTCAAAGAGCTATCTATAGGAAATCTACATGGTCCGGTCAATACCTGAACTTTAGTAGCTTCACACCGGTCCATCACAAACGCGCACTGGTAAATACATTATTCACACGAGCAAGACGAATATGTACACAAGATAGTCTTGCAAGGGAATTAGACTTGATCACGTCTGTACTACAATCTAATGGGTATGCGAAAAGATTCATAGATAGGCATAGTAGATCAAAACCACCTTCAGAACAGGTGGTCACAGTGAGGAAAAAGAAGGTTTATATAGAACTGCCTTTTAAAGGTGATTATAACATGCCTCAAACAACTCAACGACTAATGAATTCAATTAAACGGACATTTAACGCAGCGGAACTCTGTGTGCTAGCCCGGACCCAGAAACTACCTGTCCCTTCAGTCAAAGGAGATCAACCTGTCGGTGCCACCTCACATTGTGTCTACCAATTTACATATAACTGCAAAGAAAGTTACATAGGCAGAACCGAGAGGTGCTTGATCTCCAGAATGAAGGAACATCTACCCAAGTGGGTACAGAACTCTGTACTACAGAAGAACGACAGTGTGTTTGAAACACGCAAGCAACCAGCGTCCGCAGTTGCAAGACACGTCCTGACCACCGGACATGTTATCGACCCAGTTGGTGCATTCAGAATCCTATTACGTCACTCGAATCCAAGATTCTTGCGGTTTGCTGAAGCTGTCGCAATCAATCGACTAAATCCAACCCTGTTTGTTCAGAAACAGTTACTCGTAAACTTGACCCTTCCCTGGACTTAGTGACCTTTCTTAATCCACCGATTGACTATCCAACCTACCCCCTATCTGTTCGATATAAAACAACCGTTTCATGTTATTGTAAATTTGGTACTGATGAGTCAATACGAAATGCTTGCATCTACCAGTTTTCGTTTTCTGACTGTTTTGTTTAAACTTCTGAAGAGAATGAACTGTTTTAAATCACATAAGAATTGAATTGTTTCGATCAAGGGGACGTAGGTAAATAAAGACGAAACATCTAAGGGTGGCATTTTCTTGTCTGACACATTGAGTTTAGGAATAGAATCCACGAATTCGAGTGTGTCTGTCAAACTGTATTTCTTAACTTCTCTCTTGACCGGCTCCAGGATCTCCGCAAGCCATCGCGCAACAGCATGATAGGGTGAATTACACATGTCAAGTATCGGTCTAAACAGTACTCCGTCTTTGTGCATCTTTGGCAGTCCGTATAGCCACGGAATGCGGGTTCCTGTTGAACGGGTGCGCTCGAATACATATGCACTAATGGTGTCAGCCTGTTTCAACTGTCGTAGAATCCTCGAAAACCCCTTCTCGATTGCCACTGTCTTTTCTTTCCCGAATTTATCTTTCTGAACTGTCATTTTATCTGATAAAATACTCATCATTTTTTAAATTCAATCACCCCTCTTCAACAGAACAATTCCGGCCCCCTTATCTGATCTTGATATTATAATCGACTTATCGTTTTTCAATTCATTAAGCTCCTCTAAATAGGACTTTGTGAGTAACGCATAAGTTGAGGTTCTACGACCCAGGTATTTGTAGCAACCGTTAACGAGAGTAGGTTTGAAACTTTCAGAATTCACTTCGGAAGACGGACATAACTGCTGTAATTGATTGTTGAAGTTTTCAGACTGAACCGCAAGTCCAATTTGTCTACATTTACTACCGGGATAACAGAATTTTGGACCGAGTGACGAGATTTTAATCAGCGTTTTACTTTGGGATTACATTGGCCGAACATCTGCAGTCATCTCAAGCGACAATTTGATTCGGTCCCCCCCCAGCTCACCTCAGTTAGCACTGACTTCCTGAAACCTACCTCCCTTGTGATCATAACCACAGCGAAGTACTCTCGTACTAATTTTGATCAATAACTTCCTCTACTGTTACTTGATTGGATATATAATTGTACCAGCCTAAGATTGGGGTTTATCGAAAACAGTTCTGTTCGCTGAAACCAAAATTGTCTTACTAGTTAATCCGTCGAAATAAGGTTATTTGTTCTGTTGTATATCAGCGATTTGATGAAATAGTTTGATAGATGCTAACGTGTATTTCATTTCGTTCTACATCTGCGCATGAACCGGTAGATGACATTAGAGTGACTTGATGCATTTTAAACACTTCTTGTAAAACCTGTTTATCAGGTTGAAGATAGCATGTATAGTTGGACGGCAGCATACGTGTATCTCATTGTAATTTGTATCTCATGACTCATGTTTTTGCTTTTTCCTGCTGATGTGAACCTCTAAATTTACTCGATCGGTTTCTTACTCCGTTGAACCTACGAGGTGCTGGCGACATGTGGATCAAGAAGCTGCATTTCTCCTGCCATTCGGGCTTTTTATTCTGTTGTTTGAATCGATCTTTCGTTCAATGTAGAACTCTATAACCGCTTTGTCGCTTTAAGAAAATGCTCTCTGTGTCAGTGTGGACGCCGAGAAGTATCACACATTGACAGAACGGAATGCCGGCGGTAGGTTAACAGGCGTTAACCAGTCTACGCAACCGATACGTTTCCAATCATCCTCGCTACTCGAAACTATAAACAACCTACGCCGTCCCTGGCGATGACTTGACGTAAATCCGATAAAACAGTCGCGTTCAAGGTCGTCTACGCGGAGGCCAACCAGCGTCAACCATCGCACACACAGGTCCTTTCTGAACATTCTAAAAGTACTCTTCATTTCCCACTCATTCTTGGAATTTAATTGTCACTGTTCTGATCAGTCTGATGCATACCAATCCTCTGTCCAGATGTAGTTCGTGTTGCCCAACATTATCCCGTGTTTACTTACCAAGCGATCCTCTAGTTCATTTCGATATAAACGACCGCAGTTTATTATCTCGAATTTGCAATAGTCGGTGCATTCGAAACGTTCTTCAAACTAGATTTCTTTAGTGGCTTATGCCATCTACTCACACACACAAACACACGAGTTACGTGTGCGTTCATTCTGATCACGTCAGGGTGTGTTAGCGGACAGCACGAGCGGTAAGACAATAGCCAATTTGTTGTCTGTATGTGTGTGTGTGGAGAGGTGTGTCTTATCATACTTCGTTACGCACCTGTTGGCCTGGTAGACGATCACATTAAGCACATCTGACCGGTGAATGTTTTTCTATGGTTTGGCAAGTATCTACTTCTCTTTTGTTCCCCCCCCCCTGAACAAATGCACCAACACATACATTAGTTTTTTTCACAGAACGCACATGTGATAACACGAACCATTTACCTGGGGTGGCGCATGTACTGTACTCGTGGGGCGTTTATTTCGTGACGTTATATGAAATGGTCGTCCGGGCCAACCAGGATAGACAAAGTAATGTAACCCTGGGCATGTGTATAGCAAACCACGACAAATGCTTCCACAGGCTTAATCAACACATCTCTCATGTGAGTGTGACGTTTGGGTAGGTGTATGAGCTTAATGTGTTGTACTACTCATTGAAATATTGACTTCCGATAGTCCATTTAGAGCTTGCTGTTAACTAACCTCTTGTGCGACTTCTGATTCAACTAAATTGACTGAAACCATGGTGACCATTTTAGGTTTCGATTTCACTGCCCTATCCTTCTGGTTTACTGTTCATAATAATTACATGATTTATGAATTCTTATATTTGTGATAGTTGGTTGATATGACTCACATGCCATTCATACAGCTGCTGACTTCCGTACTCAAATGGTTCCGAAATCGGTTAAACCAAAATCACTTCGAATATGTGGAACGGTTTAAAGTTCCATGTTTGTATCCGATCGTGTAATTGTGGTCCTCAAACCTGCATAATTCTATTTTATAACGGAATTGCTAATCGGGCTAAATAGAAGATCATGGGTTGTGTTGTGAATTAAGCGTTTCATGTCAGCGTTCTTCCTTAACGAGAACTAGATCAATCATGGAATATTGCTTTGTCATTATTTCAAATTAATCACCACCCACGTTCGATCACAGCCGTCACTTTTTTGAAAGACCAGTTTGAGTAGTGTTGAGTCAATGCTGCTTGCCGTTGTTGTCTTTTACAGTGCAGACAACGTACAAACAACATGTACCCAAGGAACAGGCTGAGTCTTCTTCTTTTGAATGTTACTTTGATCATGTATACAGTGTTGTCCGGACGTCTAAATACGGCTACTCATATAGAAAACAAGGTATTCTTGTCTTTCTAGACATCGAGGAGACATTTCATCCAGTTTTACAGATTTACATTTTGGAACTACTTACCAGCAATAGTGTGTGGTGAAAACCAAGCTACTGTCTTTACAGTAGCCGTTGGCAAGACCCGTGATCGTATCAGGTGTTAGTGGTTCTTCTTTGATTTTTAGCTTCACAAGTGAGGCGCGAAAGGACTGCCCAGTCTCTCTTTGTTATGCGATTCGATATATTATACGATCCTAGCATTTTGATCGGTTGTGACTAGAGTATGATGAAATTGGTCTTGGTGCTCAAACTAGTATGCAAGCGATATTGTTCTCACCTGTGATTCTTTATGGACAGTTCAAAACATCACTGATTCATGAGTTTGCTGTGACGTTTTTATTTGTAAAGTTTAATACAGTGTTACGAGGCTGTGGTTGGTGCCTGCCCCTGTAGCCATTATAAGGGATTTAACTTTTTTTTCTTCAAAACTTTGCTTATCTTGAGAGTTTTATCAGCACTAGAGGATTACGTGATAAAATCAAAAACTATGTAGCCAAAACCCAGGTGACCAGTTTATGCCATCTGTGGTACTGACGTGATTCTACCGAATGAACTTGAAAAAGACGAGTAGTAAAACGTAAGACGTCCGGTACAAGGACATTTCATTCGTTTCTCATCAGATACAACAGTGAAGATGGTACAAACTACTTTCATGTGTATTTATTTTTAACATGTAAGGATCAAATGAAGTGGAGAGTCACCCCCTGTCGTAACAAAAGACGAAAACAGCAAGTTTGATGACAGTGGCTTTCACACTGCATTTTGGCTATCCTACGTCAGACAGTAGCAGTAAGATTGAATTCCTCTGTGCTTAGTGTCTATATGACAAACCGAATCCAATCCATGGTTCCTTCAAGTCACATTTAGATAATTCAAGTATTGGAATTTAGGATGTACCTTACATATCGTTTTCCATCTGTTACCATGACGAGAATGATATAAGATATTTATAATGAACAGACTAAGTGCCAAGGCAAAGTTTTTACTAGAAGCCAATCGACGACATCCTGACCACAGTTGTAAGGTAGTTTCACGTATTTATCAGTGATCGGCAGATGTTTGTTATTTCAAATTGTACATTTCAAGTAACATGGGGAAGCTCCGTGATCATACCGAAGAAGATAACGAGAACTGGGACAGCAAGGTTTAGCTTACAATTCCAGACTCACATGTGGCTAAGAATTGAGTAAATATGAAATGCGGACACGGAATAAAATATGGCCTACTGGAACAACAATAGAACCGAATTCTTCTGACGGATTGTTAAAACCTCCGAACATTTCAACTTATATTCTGATTGTGAATGCCACATTATGTACAAGGTAGCTTTGACATCCAACTTTCGTTCATCTTTTGCAAATATCTTCCACTCACACTGCAAACGTTTCCATTTGTTGAATCAATCAGCCATTTTGAGGTATGTTCTTTGGCGTTTTTTCCGGCTGCCTTCACTTATAGCCTGTGTATTCGCTTTCACAAGTTCGAATGAAATTCTAAGTTACGTTGAAGTGGACTTCTGATTTCGCAAATTCCTTTTCAAAGAAGGTCGATGTGGGTGTTGCCATTCTAATTAGCACACTTTTTGCGACATTCTGTACACGTTTGTCAACTGGTATAAGTTTACCTTTAACAAGGTTTGAAACATTATAGAAGTACCCGGAGACATTATGAAAACACCGTATTTAAGATCAACAGCGCATGATATCTGGAAAACTTATTTGTTGATCTATTTTGGTTTAGAACGTAAAACTAGTGTTTTTGTCTAAAGACTTTAGGAATTAGCATTCAGTTTTAAAACAGTAACAGTGTAGGTGTCGTTCACTTTTCTTCTAGGATGGTATTGCAATTCGTTTATACACCTACTGCTCTAAATGGCTTATAAACCCTTTCGGTAATGCAACATCTGCTGTCGGGATGTCTGTTGCGATACAGTCCACTGTTCTGTAATAAATAGAACGAAAATTGTATACCATGAGTACGCGAGTAGCGTGATTCGCTTTTGGTAGTTGGGGCCAATCGTTGTGTTGTTCGTGGCTCGGGTTGAGGATTCAGGTACTGGGATGTTCGCAACCTAAACGTTTGCGCCCAAAATACCAAGCTCGGTGAACATCCAAATACCTAAGTGATTCGCTTTGTTCCTCTGGAGGAATTTTAGGCTACTGATTATTTACATTTGCCTTTGTTCCAATAATACTAATCACTCCATTTATGGGAACAGTTGAGAACGAATGCTTGCTTGTTATACGATATTTCCTCGGTTTCAGATTAACGCAATAAAAGGTGTCTCCGAGACCATATTCATTGAGACCTTGTCTAGAATGCTTCCTCTGTTTGCCCGACGTCCTACACTACTGTTCATCCCTCGATTTATCAATGTGTTTGCTCCCCTACTAGATGTACTGTCCTTCTGTTGGGTTGTTGAGTTGTATGCCCCGTTTGTAAAAGAGGCAAATATGTAAAAAGTTAAACACTTGCCCATCGGAGCTTATAAAACCCATTGTTTATTTGATTGACTTCAAATCAGGACTTACTGGAGGATTGGTGCTGAGTTATTTTGGGTATAGTATCATATACATGTATATTGCATGTTAGGCTGTGTATGCATTTATTACCCTCTAATTTGGAACACAAACCTCTGAGTTGATGCCAAAACTTGCAATAAACCACTCCAAAAGTGAAAACGTCTGTTTTATGTATTATGTCAAATAATCTGTAGCCACTGTTTAAGTTTTTTTCTTGTATGCTCCATTTTTCGACATCTAATAAACCAAAATACTAATCAGACCAAACTAGTAATCTTCGTCAAAGTAATAAAATTACGAAATATTAGTTTTCATGTTTTTCCGGTGCCGAATATATGGTGTATTGACACTTTTGCATCCTGATGTGCTTCAAAATTAACATCACCTAGAATCTAGTGTCTTGTAGTCCGACTTCGCTCTACAATTTGAGCTTAACGTCTAGAAATAGAATCAGTGTTAGCTAGTCTTCCGAAACAGGAACGTATTTACTAACTAGATTCTAAAAGTATTATGTCTTGAGAGTCTTTTTTGGTGCTTTTTTGTAAAGTACCAGTTTGCCTTGTGTATCAGCTTGCGGTTATTTTGAACTGTAGTCTTGTCATCTTGCTTTTAAAGTGCAAAATCAGTATGGAATTACTGTCTTACTAACACAAAATCATGGTGGTTTGCGACTACTGGGGAACTGGTGTCCTGTGTTTTGATTTGACGAAAACTAACGACTTGCACGGAATCCCTGTTTTGTAAACGAATACGAATTAACTTGTTCTAAGTGGACCAGCGCTGTACATTTTGGAGGTGGGCAAAGCATCGTTTAGAAACAAACTAATGACTGTTTCTGCAGGACTACCAAAATGACTGGCGAGGCGTTTCATGAGCATTTGATGAGTTGCACAATCTTTTCTACTATCTCCCATTTATAAACATTTGTATATTACCTGTCATAACTCGAAAAGAGATTACAGTTCAACATGACATTCTAGTTGTTTACAGCTGATTGCTTGTCGTAATTCTGACGCTTGTTTCCCCCATCATGCCAGCAGAAATTGGATGTTTTCGCATATACTGCGTAACCGTCATGGTTTAAGTGTTATTGAACTTTCGTCTCAGTTTTGAAATGCAAACTGTCAGAATCGAATCGCTTCCACGATTTGTCGCAGAGATGTACCGATCAAGTATGTGAACATAATGTCGGCGCTTCATTCGCATACTTCAGCTCAGGTTATGGTTTACGATGAACTATCTGACAGTTTCAGCACCAGGAGCGGCGTTCGTCAAGATTGTTCCCTTTCACCATTTTAAGTTCGTCATAGACGAAATAATGGAGGACTGTCTGTGGCACCCGAATGATGCCGCAGTGGACCTCCTAACTGGTGGAAGGCTGACTGATCTTGATTATGCTGACTACAAGGTGTTGCTGTTTGACAACTTTCAAGCGGCACAAACAACGTTGAACGTAATTTCACGTTCTGCTGAGGACTTCGGGATATGCTTTGCTTCTACAAGATTGCTGTGATTACTTAGATTCAGTGTTAGCTAACGAAGCCGCGGAAGTTGTTGACCGATTTGTATACCTGGGAAGCTGCATCAACGGCGGCGGCGGAGATGTAGGGAATGAAATAGAAGCGCGTATTTCTCAGGCTAGGGCGGTGTTTGCTAATCTGAGACACC
>LUCH01002290.1:71176-99947 GCA_013368495.1 Paragonimus heterotremus
TTGTGAAGTGCCATCCATAGAGCATTTTATGGAACTTTTTGATCACGAAAATGATGGAAAGTGCTTCCTTTTCAATTTGACTATAGTTCTTCTCGGCTGGTGTCAATGATCTGGAGGGATGTGCAATGGCTTTTTCTGATCCATCTGGAAAGACATGGGGAATTACCGCACCGATTCCAAAGTTTGATGCGTCCGATGCAACCTCTATTGGAAGAGACGGATTGAAGTTGGTCAGAAGCAAATCAGAAGTAATCAAACATAAAAATGCACTTCTCTTTCCTCAGTCGGAATCCATACTCCGCAGTTCGTGACAATAACTTGTCCAGTTTTTGTACCAGGTCTGCAGCGTCACAGCCCATAATTATAATATCGTCCAAGTAAGCAACACAACCGGGAAGGTCAGACAGCATGGTGTCTATTATCTGCTGGAAGATTGCTGGTACAGTTTTGATGCCGAATGGTAGTCGTGTATACTGGAACAAGCCCCTGTGAGCATTAATTGTCAGCAATTTCCTCGACTCTTCTTCCACTGGTGTCACTTGTATGGTTTCACTTGTCATTAGGTTCTCTGGACCACACTGACAATCTCGCCCCATTAACTCGGAGACCTCGCAGGACAGTTTCAAGGAATCGTGGACGATTGTGGGCTTTTAAATGACAAGGGACTGGGTTCTATTCATCTGATTGCCAGGTTTTTGTTACACAGCATGGTCCCTGATCTGTCAAGCTCGCCGTTGGTACGTTGTGGTTCACTTTGGTGTGCTTCATCACCTTATCTCCTATCGTAGACGCCTTTTGGTCCAGAACACCTGTCATTTCGATCCAACGGATAAAATGTTCTGTCATAACCAGAACGTACTGGTTACCGCGGGCGCTCAGTGGAAATGGGCCCATAAAATCCATCGACCAGAGTTCACCGATTTCGGAGACTGGTATTGGCTGTAAAAGCTGTTGGGCTGCCCGATTGTCGTCTTTCAGTAGCCGACACTGTTGGCATGCAAGCACGTTAGCCGTCACATCCTCTTTCATTTTCGGCCAATATGCTGTTAGTTATAGTAGGTCGTATGTCCTAGTGAATCCAGTATGTGCCATTTCATGGCAGTCTGCTACCAGTTTCCTCCTCAGTTATCACGGGATGAATACCGCGTAAGAGCGCCCAACGTCAGTACACCCGCACTGTTTAAGCCAACTCTACTCTATTGGGATGCGATTATTTTCAGCTCATCATCCTTAGTATTTTTTGGGATCCTCACGCCTCTTACTGGAACTTCAATCACCTTCCGGATGATCTTGTCTTGATGTTGTAGACGCACTAGTGTTTGTGGGTCCTGCTCCATCACTAAGCCGTTGACTCCAAAAGTCACTTTGGGGAGTTCATCGTCTACCTGCGGTCGAGAAAGAAAATCCGCGACGCAATTACTCGAACCAGGCACATTATTGATCGTGAAATCATATTCATGTACATGCAGTGCCCATCGGACTAACTTCTGTCTCGCTTCTCTCGCAGTCCTGATCCACTCAAGAGGTTTGTGACACGACTCCATGTGGAACTGTTGACCCAACAGGTGCGGCCTCCACTTGTCCAGTGCCCGGACGGTTGCCAAACATTCCTTTTCAATGGTCGAATACTTCTGCTCCGTTGGGGTCAGGATCCTTGCTGACATATTCAATTACTCCTTCCCTTTGCTTGAGTACTGCCCCGATGCCACGGTCACTGGCATCTGCTGCTACGACGAACGTTTCTTTTGCATTCGGAGGTTTCAGAATTAGTTGTTGCTCGTTTATCGCTTGTTGCACTCGCGTGAACGCCCTCTGGGCATCGTCGGCCCATTCAAATTTCTTGTCTTTTCGAAGAAGTTCGTACAATGGTGATGTAACGGAGTGAAAATTTTTCACGAACGGACTGTAGTACCCTGCTCGACCCAAAAATTGTAACAACGTTCGTCTAGAATTCGAAGCCACGGCCTCTCTCATTGTCATTACTTTCCCCGGCAGAGGCCTGATTTCACCTTGGCCCACCTCGTCTTCCAGTAACACCACCGATGATCGTCCAAGTTGTGACTTTTCGGCATTGATCCGGAGTCTTGAGTTCTTAATTCGATTTAAGACATCATCTATATGGGCAGCATGTTTCGATTCCGTGTTACTGTATATTACGATATCCTCTCCATATACCGCCACATTATCCAGTCGTTTTACCAGCTGAACCATCAGGCGTCGAAATGTAAACGGTGCCTCGGATAGGCCAAGTGGCATGCGCTGGAATTGATACTGTTTCTCACCAACCGTGAATGCGATTTTCTCATGATTCGTGGGTTTGATCGGTACCTGCCAGTATCTGGAGCGTAAGTCCAATACTGTGAACAACTTCGCCTGTTGCAGCTTGTCAAAAATATCGGCAACGGACGGTATTGGTACGATTGTGTTCCGTGTTGCCTCAGTCAGCCGTCTAACATCCATACAAAAGCGGTACTTCCGATTGGACTTCTTCACCAGGAGAACAGGCGATTTGTACGGACTGTTGGATTCTTCGATAACATCCTCATTCAGCATGTTCTGTACTTGCCTTTTCAATTCCTCCTCAAGATAAACCGGTATTCTGCGGGGTCCGTGAGGTCGAAATGATCCGGTTGTTGGTATTTCATGTGCAATCCAGTTGCAGAATCCGTACGGACCATCGTTTTTTGTAAATACTTCCGCATATTTCTCAACCGTGGACTGGAGCAAGGGGGTAGTGCAAATGGGGGTTTTAACTGTGCGTACTTCGTTGATAACTTTTTGAGCCTCAAGTCACGGCATCTGTTGCAGCGAGAAAATCGACTTCAGGTATCCTCTGCTTGGTTTCTAGGGTCACAATGAAACGGTGCTTTACGATGTGGCCGTCGATACGTATCCCACATTCTTTCACATCGTCAACTAGTAGACTATGACCCCCAACCGTCCTGATCATCATGGATGTCGATTCTACGTTTTGCTTCTCTGCACGAACAATCAACTGAATAGCCACCCCTGTATCGACCTAGCACTGTTCTATCTCTCCGTCAACTTCAACCCTTGTATGTACGGCCCCCTTCTCAATCGCTCCCATTGCTACTTGACCTGGTTAACAAAAGGGCTAATCGTGAAGCACTTTATTTTTTAGACCTCCTAAACCGCTGGCTTGGGCAATCCTTCTTCCAGTATCCTTTTCCTCACAGATGAAGCAGCCTCCTAGTCGATCGTTCTGTCGTGATGCTGTTCTCAAGGCAGCTACATCCGCTGCGAGTTGCTCCATTGTCTTCTGCATTTCCTCCAATGTCTTGTCCGTATTGCCGTTTGCATCTACTGAGGCCATGGACATTACTGCCAACTCCCGCCTCACCTTCGCAAGCTCATAAAGGTCCATTGGGCGGACGACATGACCAATACGGACTTGGTCGCGAACCGCCGTCGGAAGACTTTCAATGAACTGCTCCGTTAACAATTGCCGTCGTGGTTCTTGATCCAACCCTGGCAGAGCCCTGTCCAGCAACCTTGCAGAGTGGCGGCAAACACGGATGGATCCGCTCCTTGTCCAAGCCTGGCCGCCTCGAACCGTCGCATGGCCTCCTGGCGGTCGACCGGACTGTCAAATGCAGTCACCACCACCTCCTTCGCGTCGGCCCACTCCATCTTCGCAGGGCCTCTTAGCGCTGCGTCCAGCACCGTCTTCGCCCTGCCCTTCACTAGCGTCTGCAGGGCAGCCAGCTTCCCCACGGTCGGTCGTGACTCCGACCACTTCGGCCACGTCCTCGAAGTCCTCCAGGGACGTCCGGACGTCTCCATCTTCGAACGGCTGCGGCCAGGATATCTTCATCCTTGCGTTCGTCACGGCATCAGTTGTTGCGATATCCAAAGTCGCTTGGCCTGCGAATTCGTTTATTGCGCAAACTCCCGTACAGGTCATGTTAAAAATTAGATCACAAAGGCGTACACTCATTTGCACGTCAAACATGCATTCACATACATTGGATGACAGTACGTTGTCGTTCCCCTTGGTGAAACTTTTGCCATAGAGCGTATACACTATTCCGATAGTCTATTCTTGTCCGTCGTCTTCTTGGCGTTCGGAGCTTACCCTTTTGTTCCCGAATGTCGCCTATGAGCAATATGTTACTTGTGAGTAGTATGCTACTCACAACGAAACTGCCTGTCACAACACTGGTTTTATTACGTCAATTTCGTGGCTGTTCGTGTATCCAGCGGTTTTTTTTTCATTGTACTTCGCTTGAGTAGTGCATGAACGTTGTTTTGTACCTCTTGGCTGCTCGGAAGATCTCTGCTGGATATGAATATCATATTATGCGACTGTAATTCATCTTCACTCTGTTCGACACCAAATTGTAATCCATTTCCAGGAAATGATTTGTCAGTCAAAACTGTTGAGATTGTCTGCTCACCCAGTTTGCTAATTCGTTCAGTATTACCGCATTATTGTGCTCCAATCTTGTTTTGGTTATTTTGCATCGTCTGTTTGTCGCTACGCTTCGCTCAACATCTTCGTGGAAGATCGTATACACTCAGGACGGTGAATTTTTAGAGGTTTCACGGAGCAGTGTAAGGAAATGTGTTTTGCATTCTCTTGCAACGGGAAACGAAGCATGAAGAAGGAGGTGGACGAAGAATAATTACAGTACTATGTCATCAGTGCCTACTATATTTAGTTAGCACGCAGTTTTTTTCTACAGACCCGCTGTTGTTCTCACTTGATACTTTTCCAAGATTGGTTGAAAGCGAGTTCGGACAATTATAGAGGTTGTGATGTGTACCATGCGATTGTGCTGTGTTCAGCCCTAACGAAAAATCATAGACAATAGCCACTGTCTTAGGGTGTGCAACGCTGCTCACAATCTTTGCGGCATTATGCCAGATCCTGCTTGAAGTTTACTCACCAGGTGGTCTTACGCGAATATGACCAAATAATGGTGATCGGCTTAAATCACTCTCCATAGAAATGATTGTCAATGCTCAAAACAGGATGGCTGATCAGGACGATCTGAACGTATTAAAAAATCATCTGTCACAAGCAGCTGGCAACTCCAAAAGTTGGATCTTTCGCATCATGTCT
The DNA here is from genome assembly GCA_013368495.1 of Paragonimus heterotremus. Taxonomy (NCBI): domain Eukaryota; kingdom Metazoa; phylum Platyhelminthes; class Trematoda; order Plagiorchiida; family Troglotrematidae; genus Paragonimus; species Paragonimus heterotremus. The sequence continues at coordinate 76,263 of LUCH01002290.1, forward strand.
GTAAACGGATTCATCAATCATTTGGTCTCTGTGTTACACTCAGAAGAATGGTTTGTGTCGTGCTGTGTATACTTTTGAGGTTTCTTCTAATTAACCAACGTGACCATCATCTGTTCTGCCGGTGACCTTTTTAGTCCTCTCAAATCCACTTTCAAAACATTGTGGTATCTACCATTTTATCGTGGTTTTTCAAAGGGTAAACTCTCACGACCTTCCATATTGTATCCTTTTAAAAATACAGGTGCATTTAATGCTGTTAACAAGCATGTTTCGATGGGGCTGTTCAGTTGCGACAGAACTGGATTAACCTCACGTCGATAAACCTCATGAACAAACGTCGCTCGATCCCACCTGGTCCTGAATATGATGACGACCGTCGAGAACTTAAACGCAAGCTGACTAAAAGTTTGTGCAAAGACCGTGAGCACTACTTGGTCGAACAATCGAAAGAGATGGAAAAAGCCCTTCTATCTGGGAATAGCAGAAGGCTTTTTCCCCTGGTCCGTGGTTGTACTGGCCATCGAGTCGGGGCAAGTGGGACTATATGTGAAAAAAATAGTTCACCTCTCACCACTCAATGGCGCCGACTTGACAAATGGGCTGGAAGAGTAGTTCAGCTGGCCTCAACCAGATCACGTGGACGACGGGACGCGAATAGTCAGTTATTGCATTCCAGATGGTCTTCCGTCAGAAGCAGAAGTAGTCCTGGAGCTCAAATTATTGAAACGTAATAAGGCTCCTGGTCCAGACCTCCTCCCTCCTTCTCTTTTCAAGGATGGTGGAGATAGGTTGATATCAGAACTGACAGAACTGCTCCAGACGATCTGGGAGACTGAAGAGGTGCCTCGTAATTGGTGCCTATCGACAGTCATTCCCGTTTTCAAAAAGGATGCCGGAAGTCTATTTGACAATCACATAGGCATCAGTTTGGTGTCTATTGCGTCCAAGTTACTCATTGGCTTCATTTTATGTCGGCTCACTAGGTCCAGAGATAGTCAGATACGCGATGAACAGGCAGGATTCCGGTCAGGTGGAGGGTGCGTTGATCACATTTTTACCTTGCGACGAATCTTGGAACATCGGCACACTGTTATAGACAGCTGACAGTCGTGGTCTTTTTGGATCTGAAGACTGCTTTCGACTCAGTTGCTCGTAACGTTCTCTGGAGCTGTCTCCTTTACAATGGAGTACCACAGAAATACGTGAATCTGTTGAGATTACTGTATTTTCATTGCGCAAGCAGGTTGAGTATCTATGGACAACTGTCTCGGACGTTCATCACTTCTAGTAGTTTCAATATTGTGAATATACCCGTTTTAGTCATGAGAAGAAACGCGTAGCAACAACGTGGTCACGAAATATGAAGACCCTGACTGCTCCACTGAGCAAAGTGGGTAGGTGTCGCCTGTCTGGGTGGGATCCTCGTGATCGTTCACATAGCTGGTTAGAGACGCTTTCCGAGATGGCGGTGTGTGGCAGTCAATGGCGTACATGTATCCATACCATCTCTAGTTCTTCCGTTTAGTCTTCTGTTAATTTTCAAAGTTCTTAGTAGCGTTTTCTTCTAGGATATTCCACGTCACTGTTGAGGTGTGCGGCGGACCGAGGCGTAGTACCCTCTGGTCAGGTTCGTGGCTGTTATGATGATGATTATGTTGCATTTACTCTCGTATTTGATCACCAAGATCGTTAACGCATTCCAATTGTGATTGTCTTGCTTGTTGACGAGTGATTTCGAGCGCTTCTTTTATCTCAAATGACTGATTGTTGTTCATCTTCACTGTGTGCTAGGACCCGAAGGTTAAATAAACGTGATCTAATTATGCATATTGATTTGAAGTGTTTTGTCTACTTCATTCGATAGTACGCCTCTGCTGTTAAAGTAAATATTATGATGGGTGTGGTTGCACACTTGGGATGAATTACATCAATAACATAAGCAATAACTTTCCCGCTCCAGTTGTGAGCATTTTTTCAGGTTCAGCGTGTAATATCTTATATTTAAATGAACGTGGGTTATATATCCGAATAATGCACACTCGAAAAGGTTTCCGTACACTACATACATATCCTTTTTGTTTTCCTTGTATGGGCGTGTCTTTCGTAATGAAATCCGTGCAGCTCAACAATTCTTTAGGGATTTCTTGACTTTCTCTTTTGACTGTTGCCGTGTTAATCCAAGTACTTGACTGTTCTCAGTCCATATGTGACAATCATCTGACCACGCGGCTATGGCATATCAGTTTGTTTAATCATATTCTGTCAACAGTCCGTTCAGTCTACTTAACCATAACAACGTTAGGTCAATGCAATTACAGCAATCAAAGCGCCGAATTTAGTTTTTGTGTTGAATAACATTACTACTCTCTTTCTTCTGATACTCTCTACAGACGTTGCTCCTAGAAGCTGCGACCCTTCTGCGTCAGTCTCAGAAACTATCCCGACACCTAATCACTTCGGTAGTTTAACAAACGATGTGGTCTCCACCAAGTTGCTTCCGGATTGTGAAGTTCCTGTGGCCGACACGGCAAACCTACTGCATTCCATCCAGCACACTTTATTCCATTCCTCATTTCATTGGTATCCACAACTTGCGAATCACAGTCCCCTGCATGTTCCAGTTTCATCCAATCTTTTTGATGCGACCGCCAGCGTGCTCAAGCCGAATGTTTTTGGTACAGTAAGTTAGTCATGTGTCGTTGTTTGTGTACAGACCCTCTATACTTATCAGATGAGGGATGAGCAAAGTGACGTTGATCTTACCTAGGGATAGCAGGGACCGCTTGGATTGATTTGTAATCGACTTTGAAATTGGTTGACTAACAAAGAAACCCGTCAATTTGGGGGCTCAACATGATGACAGTAATGATTAGCTCTCTTGTGACTAATCGTAATTTTATAGGTCTCATTATGATCAAAACTACCAGTCTCTTTATCGATCCAGGTTTCAAGAGATGATCGGTATTATTTGCAACAATCACTTCCGAATAAAACTTTCAATTAATTGGACTTCTATTAGGATTTTGTGAGTGGTGTCCTTACTGTTTAAGCATGCAACGCTCCAATTAAAATATGAAGGTCATTGTCACATCTTTTCGCCTTCTACTAGAATAATATCAGAGTTATGCTCAAATTTTCCGCACCTTAAACGGATGGGCACCAATTTCCGCGTTTTATAATTTGAGTCTATTTTGTTTGGTCACTTGCCTGTTGCATCATCAGATGTTGTTACGTGATCGACAACACTGGTATTATTTCCAAATGTTTATTGTTATTCTGCCTTATAGTCGAGTTGCATTTTATTGGGGCATTTTCACTTGGCACTCAGCGTCCCTGGTTTAAATTTGGTATTAGCTTTTTCTAACGTTCTACCCTGACATTGATGACTACACATTCCGCAGCAAAGTTATATGGCTTCTACATCTTTAAGCCATATATGTCTTATTGATGTGTTAACAACTATTTTAAGCGATAAGCGAACAACTAACGTTGAAAAATTATGGGCTGATTTTCGTCTGAGTAGGTTTCAAAGATGTATAAAAAAAAGGTTGAAGAATAACCGCGACCAAGCTGTACGACCGCTCCTGTTCGTTATCACACCTCAAAGCTGTTGCATTGACTCAGCGTCATCTCATCTCCTAGACGTCAATTGGTTTGAGAGCCGGATATACGTCATGACGGATTCAGTATTACAGTGGCTAGGTCATATTGTCGGTAACATGGGTATGAACTAATTTCCGTGTAAATTGACTTCTTGTAACCATCACTTTATTAGGTAGTTATATCGACACCCGACTATTAGGTGAATTGACCAATTTGGAAAGGGAGAGATCTCGACGTTCCAGTTGGTACAACTGAGCATACTTTGAAGATGCAACTATGCCGTTGAATGAGTTGGGGACTTGTCCCGCTTAAAATTTGCAATTCTTCGTCAAGTAGATAGAACCTCTTGTTGTATGATTCGGCATCTTAATTGCCATCTAGTATGGTCAGCTCACTTGCATTACATGCTGAAAATGCTCACACGCACGATCAGTGACGACCGTCTGTTGATGGCTGATGCATACTTCTTTCTACCGAAGGACATGTCAGTAGTATCCCGGTGCATCTGTCCTATTTTTTTTTCAACACTGTAGTAGGCGGAATGTCATTGGTGGTGAATAGAAGTCTGATTTCCAACTAAAAAAAGGCGACATTGTATCCGCAGCTAATGTAGCGATGTGGTTTTATTCACTCCTATACTTCAGTTATCGGATCTTTTATGTGTCCATTGCACTGTTTCTACAGAGACACTGTTGTTGGATATCAGTTTAATTTCAGAATCATTTTTCATTGCGTTGAAAGCTAATCATAGTGCCCATCGTTCTTCCTGCTAATCACCGTTCCTTGCGTTTCGCACACACATTATCGTCTTATCCTCTCAACTAATGCCTACTAGCATCCTTAAACTTCTGGAACTTTTTTTGACAATTTCTGGTTTGTGTTGGTGTATTTGTTGGAACGCTCAAATATTTTTTCTTTCCAAATCAATCAGCCTGCTTATTGGCGGAGTGATCATGTGCTGTTCAGCTGCGTTATAAAGAGCTGGTCAAGTGGGCCTTTTTGTGTGACATCTAGTTAACACCCAGACTACTGACAATGCATCTTAGCAATTGCTATATCGACTATGTGATGACGCATTTCCGGTTCTCGAAGCACACCTGGTGTCTGGGGACGAGATGATGTTAGATTGATATGAGTGCTTGTAGGCACTTTAACAATCTGGGATGGCTGTACTACTTGGTTGTTATTGTTTGTTCTTTTGTGTATAGTTACGCCGTGGGGTGTAGATTGTTTGTGGATGCATTTCATTTTCAGGCTTGTTACTGATACTGTCCACACATTTTTTCAGTTTACAGGTGACGTGCATATCAGTCCTAGTTTTGTGCGTTAGCGAAACGAAGCTGTCGAAATGTGCTTACCTGTTCCGTAGGACAGCAAATTAGATCAATTCCCCCATTCAACTGTCGATAAGTCTCCTAGTAGCACTTGACTGTGACTATCATTTGTCACTGTGAAATCCATGTTTACAAATAAGCAACCCCTTACTGTTGAACAATTGGTCTTTTTAATAAGTAAACAATGGTCTGTCTATACACACATCCGGAAAGGCACAAAAGTATACTTCGTGTTAACAAGCATGGCTTCCTCGATAGCAAAGTGATTTCCGTAGACGTATGTTGATCGTTGTACTTACAATCCAACACACTTTAACGCATATATATGAGCTCCAGTGGTGAACATGTCACTCTTACTCGAAATCAGATTGCTTTTGATCCACACTTTCAGGACTATTAAAATGTCATCAGTAAATTTCTACAAAGCTGTAGGGTGTCCAGTTTGTTAGATGATTCTAACGTCGCGACTGCCTGAAAAGTGTCAACTCCACCTAGTTGTGCATGTGTAGTAAACGATCTGTTGACCTTGATAAAGGATTTTACGTTGAAGATGCGTAGATATGCATGTAACCGCCTAAGAGATGGGACGCTCCTCCGTTCCGTTCCGCCGGTCATCCAGAGAGTGCAAATAGCACTTTAGCAATAAGTAAGTTCGGTTTCGCACAGATAGGGTTGCATTAGTAATTTATTCACTCTCCATCAAATGCGTGAACACTGCTTTAATCAGTTTGATAATTGAGATATGTTTCATGTGCTTTAAGCTACCTAAGTCCAAGCTGCCTTTACATGACCTGTGCCTGCAATTACTCTGCAAACCGACGCTGTTCATTGTAGCAAAATTTTATTCATCTCGCGAATTGTACAACAAATGGCGGTGATTTTAGAAAAAAGGATGCTTTGCGTATTACTTGGTTTGGTTAGCTTTGAATGACCCGTATTACTGACGGCAAAGTGCCAAACACGGCTGTACTAACAGTACTGCTTCACGATTGTGCAAGATCACGTTTCTCGTCGAGGATGTTAATAGGTTGTTTGTTTTGATGGTCGTCGTCTGCTTAGCACTGCTCGTGTTTGGTGGCAACACTGCGTGACTATCGGTGAGGTTAGTCAGCGTTTGTCGGGAACATACGCCTCTATTCACGAACCACTCTCACTTCATCCTTTGTTGTGGCTCACACATCCCTTAGATGTACCTGTCCATCAGCTGCCGTTTTTCATGTTTTTCGCACTCTTTGGATGTGGTTGCGAAACTCGGCAGGGCAGGCAACTCTCGGCTTGGCGTATAGATATGACATTCTGGCATCAAGTTCGACCTACGTTTTGACCATCCGGCTTTTTAGTTTAGAATCCAAAAGATATTGAGTACCACCGGCATTGACGTTTATGACTGTAAATGGTATTCATCGGTTGGAAAGCTGTCATGCATTTTGTCACAGCCTCTTTGTTAATCATTGTAAAAGCTTTTTTCCCAACAAAGTCCAAAATAACAAACACGCGGACAAACAGCGACAACAATGCAAATTCACGTACGTCATAAAACTTGTCAAATGAAATTCTTTTCTATTCGTTGTTCTGCGCTATTCCCCTCTTCGTGCACTTGTCTTATCTGCTGTGATTCCTCTGCGTTCTTATGTCAACACCTAAAGATTTGCACAATAATAGCACACCACCTGTCCGATGTGTCACACCAGTCTCAGCTAGGCTTAAGAGAACCTTAACTGAATGAAGCGACCAGATGGAGCACAATTGACTCGTGTCTGAGTGGCAATGAATCGTGGCGTTCTTCTGGTATCATGATTCACTGGGAGTCTCTGTATCTAGGTTGTGTTTTCCTCACTGTTCACTCTGTTCTTTTAACTCAAAACTTTTCTTCGGCATGCTTGTTAACTTTGCACATTGTCTAAGTGATGAGGCTAATGGATGCTGCCAATCAAAAGTGGTTATTTCTTATTCTTGTTTATTTATTTTGTGATGAAACCATGCGTCATCATCCAGAGAAATGGAACTTTCACTGTTTAGACCCTAGTTGTATGAGCCGATGATGCTGCTCGATTGACTGGCTGCTCTACAAATCCTGGTTGGTTGTATCACGCTACCCGTGCTGTCCGTTTGTACTCAGCATTAATCCCCATCACAGATTCTTTGACATGCTGCTGATTTATTGATGGATCACGTTGCGTTTGACGATTGGTCCGAGCTCATCTCCGATTGAAACAGTCGTCTGTTTCAACCACTGTCACAAATAGTTGGTGTTCACGAATTGCAAAGCACAGTCTGTATATTGTTTGCAGAACAGTGGTTTGGCTCGATGTCATCGATCTAGTCAATATCGGTCCGCTTACCATTTAGCATCAGAGTGCAGCGCGACACCTCTCACTGATCAGACCCCAACTCATGGACAGAGAACGGCTCAGCAATTCATAGTTTCCACTCTTTCAGTTCAGATGTGGTGCTTCGTATCCTCGGGTTGATTCATTACTATTTTACCCGGACGATTTTCTATCCGTAATGCCTCTGTTCGTTCGTTTCAATATCGTGCGCGTTTTATTTCAGTAGAATGGTTATTAATTTTGACTTACCCCTAGGTAAAAAGCTCTGCAGAGGCCGTTATCACTGTTCAAAGGGTGTGTGTCACTTTAGAAGTACGCTTGGCAGTTCATACGACAACACACATTTCATGTTCATATGCATGGTGCATCATCATAGCAGCCATGAACCTGACCAGAAGGTACTACGGCTCGGTCCGCCGCACACCTCAACAGTGACGTGGAATATCCTAGAAGAAAACGCTACTAAGAGCTTTGAAAATTAACAGAAGAAGACTAAACGGAAGAACTAGAGATGGTATGGATACAGGTAAGCCATTGACTGCAACACATCGCCATCTCGGATAACGTTTCTAACCAGCTATGTGAACGATCACGAGGATCCCACCCAGACAGGCGACACCTACCCACTTTGCTCAGTGGAGCAGTCAGGGTCTTCATATTTCGTGACCACGTTGTTGCTACGCGTTTCTTCTCATGACTAAAACGGGTATATTCACAGTATTGAAACTACTAGAAGTGATGAACGTCCGAGACAGTTGTTCATAGATATTCAAAACCAGGTGGGATCGAGCGACGTTTGTTCATGAGGTTTATCGACGGGAGGTTAATCCAGTTTTGTCGCAACTGAACAGCTCCATCGGAACATACCTGTTCACAGCATGCTTTCATAGCTACGGCAATTTGTTCCCGGTGTTCATTAAGACCACTCACCTGACTCGAACTGAACAACTTGTTCACCAGCGCCTCCTGGTAAGCGTCCTTCACACTCTCATCGCTTGAATGCCAGTTAAGTACCTTGCATTTACTAGCGTGTGTTCTCTGGGTAAATGACAAAACAAAATTGGCATGCACAACACCAGGTGCGAGTCCAGGTGGCTGCTCCAAAATGCACGACAATCTTTCACAGACTGACACCACCTGGATAAGTTGTGACCATGGCTGGGATGGACGGGGCGGTCTCCATGTGACACACTGTCTCTTTATCGAAATGTGGAGACTGTGGAACGCGCACAGCTGCAGCAGTCTTTCGCCATTTTCATTTCGTTATATCCCTACATCAGTATTACCTCCCAGCCGCTTCTTCTTTGGAGAAGGACGATCATGTTGAGCACTAAAATCGCCGACTACTGTGATGATATCCGAGCGTTTGATCTGTTTGAAAAAGTTGACGAGGTGGAACGCATTTTTAGTAGCATCCAAACAGTTATCCGTTGGAGTGCGCGTCGAGATAATGAATATCCATCGCTTTCCTGACTTGTGTTGATAGATTTTAACCGGGGTATTAGGTTTGGCAGCGCCTGATCGGCTGTTCTTTGAGATCCGCTCGAGCAAACATTGTTCTGCTGTGAAACTCAATGCGATTCCCACTCCAGCTTGACCACGGGATTCAGCTTCGGCGTCACCAGAAACCCTGGTGGAGGAGTGCTTTGACCGACGATTATCTGAAGTTGAGTTCAAGTGAACAACGGTGGTAGAATCACAGATTCGCGTCTCCGACACGGCACACGTCATATTCCAGACTTGAGAGAGCATTAGCCAAAGCAGCTTGCTGACCGACGTGTCCGAGGGTGCGGACATTAAAGGTGCTAATGTTTACCAGTTTTCTTGGCTCTATAAAACAGTTGTCACTCGAAGGCACCTTGGAGACAGAAAAGTTGGTGGTTAGAATAGAAGAAATGTGTAATGATGTAACGAAAAGGCGTCCAATAAAGCACAACCTTTATTGTCCAACACGCTAGTTAGCATGCTACGCGCGCACTCGCGTTTATGAGTCAGAATTCCAGTCCACAACACCCTCAGGTTTCCGCTCACGCGTCGTGTGCACTTCTGCGTGGTTTATGTGTGTGATCGGCGTCGTCTGTTGGGGGTGGGGGGCTCCGCCTGTTGCAGTTTGATTTCGTGATTCATAAATCTTCAGTTCTTTGTTGCTCACTTTTTGTCGGTAAACGACCCAGGCCCGGAGACAAACAGTTACGTAGCAAGCCTCTGAATCTACTTCAGGTTCTAGAAATGTACACTCCTACAAACTGCTGTCCAGACCTTCGCTTGGAAATTCTTGTAATGATAAAACGTATACGTTTGTTGGGTGTATCTACTGGCCCGTTTTCAGAGGCTTGGGTACATTTAACAGGTTTGGTCGATTTGCATTTTTCGTGTTGTGCAAGCGTATGTTTGTGCTGACTGAATGTGTGTATATTTTGTCCGCGCCCTACTTTAGTACACCAGATGAGCTCGGTACCCACAATTATGTGTTGACGATGGTCTGCGTCAAAAGTTATGCCCATCATGGTTTTATATTTGCTTATTCTTGTTGATCGGTTTATGTAATTAGGAAACAATGTCTTGCATAAAGAAGAAAACCAGAACTCATGTTTCTAAGGCTTTAATTCGAGAACCCTGTTGGGTAAAAAGTGTATTATTTGAGTCCAGAAGTCACGTTTCACTACTGTGGTTAAAACTGTTCCACTTTAATGCTGCGAAACATGACCATTGATGATTAAATACATGAGACGTACTGTGGTCTTTAACTGTCGATATTTCCGTTCACTTGCATGCATCGGATAGTGATATCAAGCAAGTAATTTGGGGGTTAGAAGGCCGTTTTTGTACCTTGACAATCGACCTGACTGGTTCACTCAAAACACCCAGAGTTTATGGGTTTGAATGGTTAAGCCGTGCATCAAGTATACCCATCCCCGTCGATCACGCCGTGTATGTCTTACCATGTCCCAAGCTCATCGACGTAGGATGCAATTTGGCAAAGGGAACTGAAGACTCAATAAGTTTGGTGCTCTGTATCTTCTTCGTCTCCTTGACCTAGAGCCTTCGTGATTCGACTGGTCCGTAATCGGACACATTGGGGAAATTTAGTGACTAATCGTGTGATTGTTGTCATTCCTGGCGGAATTTCCAGTGAACTAATGATAATTAGTGAGATGCGGTGGTAAAAAATAGATGAAGGTTGTCTTGAGAATGCCGTTCCATTTTTTACGGTTGGGTCGTTTGCTTTCAAGAAGCAAGCATCGTGATGCTGGTTATCACCTCGGACCTAGGGTTCCGGAAACTAAGCCCATCCCTTCTCTTTTTGTGGTCTTTATATCAGGGTTTTTTAAACGGTTGCGTTGCAACTAGGGGTTGACGATAACCGCTAGTTTTTTTGATTTATGGTGGTATTGGCCCTTTTAATTTCGTCAGGTGACCTATGCTCAGTACATGCTTATCGTGTTTTCACCTAGCTCACCCCCACCCTGAACCCTCCGCTGTCGTGGTCATCAACTGATATACGTCCCATAGAAGATAAATTGATGTTCAGTTTCTCTCCTCCTTCCTGGACTAAGGACGTCACCTCCACACCATTGGATATAAACGTTTGTAGCACAGATGTGAAACAAACACAGTCGGCCCCAATTAGCCATCAGAACTCAAAGCACCTAACATCGACTTCCGTAACGAGTGTCCTTGAAAGTTCTCAAAGACCAGTTTCGCTGACTATTGGTAATGACTCTCCAGCCATTCATCACTGTCCGGATTGCGACAGTCAGCAACATTCTACGAACCAGTTCATTCCTCGTCCTTCTCCGTCGTCATTCAATCACGGGTTCAATCCGACGTTTCATCCAGGCGGTCATATCCCATGGCAACGTCACGTTGGTGATACAATCACTCCCACTACCATCTGCTCTCCCCAGCCTTTGCATAATCGGTTCTCGTCCAACGGTTTCGACCAGCTCACCTCGCCTGGATTATCTGAGCCCATCAGCGCGCCCGCAGTTGGTCTCGGATCACCTCTTTGGAGCAGTCGAATGACGAACACTGTGCCAAAATCAACCAGGGACGTCCCGAGGTTTCCAAACAGTGTACACTCAAATTTTACTGAAAATGTTGGTGGGTACATATGTAAAACCATCGGTGCTTAATGATGTACATCTACCGTGTTTTGTTGCTCGTTGGTTCAGTTTTTATGATTCCGTCTATATGTTTATTTTGCGCTGATCATCACTTGCCTTCCTTCTGGCTGTATACCAGTGTGCAACTGATCGGTACCGCACAGTCCAACTTGAAAAGCTATAACCATTATATAACTAGTTCCATGTTCTTATAATGTACCATGTACAACCGTGCTTTAGGCTTCCGGTTGTATAGTTTTCTTTCTGTTTCAGTTGATAGTATTTCTCTGAACATGAATCAGCACTGTTCAGTAAACTTAGTCCGAGATCCCTGACCAAGAATAGTCGATGTGCGTGTCGTTGTTTAACACTCTAATAAAACACAGTTCACTATAGATTCTCTGGTTACACTACCTTTGACCACATAGACAATTGTGCAGCGACTTCTATGAACAGCTTCACACGGACGCCCCCATCCGATTTTACTCTTGCTTAAATTCTACATTCAAAGTTCGTGTGAACTAGATTCGGATCGGCCGACTTCATGTTAAGAATCGCCATTGGTCTTGTTCACACCAATTTGCTTCTGTTTGGAAACAGTTCAACTCAGCACTCCGCCTTGATGATTGGATCACCATTGGACCTGGCTGTCATATATTCATCTTTCTGATTTCAGCAACGTAATCATAATCTCATTGTTTTTTTGCTTATTTATGTGCAATACTGGTTGGTCGCTTGTTTGTCTATTTACTTTTTTATTCAGTTTTGATAAGGATGAATGTAAAAACCTCTATGAACTCGTTGATTTGCACCCGTCACTGGACAATGTGATGAACGCACCGATAGAGTTACTCATGTTGAGCAAGCCAACAGTTAAAAATCTGACAAGTTACGGTATTCTATCTCTTCATGTTGAGGATTGCAATAAGGCTAGCCTCTTATTCCAGACAAACGGCACTAGTTGTGACCCATTGCCATTTACTCATTGATTTACAGTATAGACTTTTGAGCCATTGCTTTGGATTGCGAGCCCTATTCGTTTTGCTAAGTTTGGGCGTCCTTGTGATATCCCAACCCGCACACAACTGTAATTTCTCTCAATAATACGGATTCATTACTTCATCATCCGTCTGTGAGCAAACGTGGCTATTCCGTATGTTACATCCAGCAGGGTGGATGGGCGAAAATGTAAAATTGCTTGTTTTGTTTACCACTTAACAGTGATAATGGAATCATAAAACGGCTAATGTATCAGCATAAAGCAGATACAGAGCAGTCAGTCCACTGTGTGAACAACAGATTTGGGGTGTGCCGACCAAGTATATGAGCAAACTATGGGCGCTTTATTCTCATACTTCGGCTGAGGTTAGGGTTTACGAAGAGGTGTCTGAAACTTTTAGCACCGGAAGTGGCGTACGTCACAACTGTCCACTTTCACCATTTTTGTTTAGTTTTGTGATAGACGACTCTCTTCGGCACTCAAATGATGCCGGCGTGGACCACTTACTTGGCGGAAGACTGACTGATCTTGATTCTGCTGTCGATAAGGGGCTGTTGTTTGACAACTTTTAAGCTGTACAAACAATGCTAGACGTTATTTCGCATTCTGCTTAATGTTTCAGAAATGCGCTTTGCAACGTCAGAATGCAAAGTGCTTCTGCGGGATTGCTGTGACTACCTAGATTCAATTTTAGGTAATGAAGTCATGGAGGTTGTTGACCGATTTGTGTATTCGCGAAACAGCATTAACAGCGGTGGAGGTGTTGGGAATGGAACAAACGCATGGATCTCTAAGTCTGCAGCGGTATTCACCAATCTGGGGGGCACTTCTGGCTTAAGGGTCTCGTTTATAAAACGACAGTGATGGCTGTATTACTTTGTGGCAGCGAAACCTGGCCGATCGAGGTAGAAGACGTGAATCGTCTTCAGGTATTTGACTACTGATGTTTGTGTTCGATCGCTCCTATCGGGTGGCATCAAGGAGTAAGCATCGAGAAAATTAGAAGGCGGGTAGTGAGTTCTCTGTCCAATCCTCATGTTCACCTAGACTCAGATGGCTAGGCCATGTACTAAGGATGCTAGCCAGTCGTCTGTCACATCGAACATTCTTTGTTAATGCTGTGGCCCATCCGCGTAAGATGCGAGGTGGATATATGATGACCTCGCGTAGACAAATGAAATCGTTCACGAAGGGGTCGGTCACTATATGGTGGGTTCGTCTTTTGGGCCGTGGCACTCGCGGCTTACGGAGTCGTTGGCTGGAGATGTTGAAATGGCGGCTGATCGGTCTCAGTGACGTAGATGTTGTCGTTGTTTGACTGAGTTATCTGTAACGTGGACGCACTTGTGGATGTGGGTCAGTGAAAGCCGTAAGAAAGCTGTCTTGCTGGTGACGCTTTACCTTCACTTACAACCTGGTTGTTTGTTTGCAAGATGTAAGCACCTTGATGTTGAATATTTGTATATAGACTTGGCTATTTTTAGTAGTCGAGTCCGATCTTCTCTCCTTTTTTTTTCTGCTCTCATTCTGTGCAAGGCTTGCTTTTTTTCATGGCTGTGTGACAGTTAAGCATCCGTGAATACCACTGGTGTCGCTCCCCGTGATGATGCTGATGAGTTCCGGCGGATGAGAAAATAGCTACTTCTGTTCTCAGGTTGCCATCATTGTGTCACGTGAATGCGCGCTCGGATGTTAGTGACAGCGCTTCGCAATTGGCCATTGGTCCTATCTAAGCTGAATTTGTTCTGGTAGATGCTCTTAGGATTTGGAGAACAAGAGAATCTAGACGGTGGATATCAGATAGCTTTGAAAGTGAATGGAAATATTGTACAAGCGTGCACCAGATGTTTCGAGTATCATGGAGTAACAGACGAACTGCTGACGATGATAACCTAAAAATAACTACTAATAAAAAATACCGCTTACTTCTGAGAACTTCAACCACCAATCCGCCTACCTCTGAACCGATATTCAGAAGCTAGACCAGCTTTTGTCTTTCACATGAACAGTAATACAATGTTGTACTGGCTGCAGTATAAGGCGCAAACTCTCAAGAAGTACTCTACTTTTAGCTGAATTCAGTAAGTGTGTTATATGAAATTGGGTAATGACGCGCTGTGTGTGAAGTAATCGTATGTGGGGTATGGTTATTTTGCTTGTCTAATCGAGACTCGTCTTGTTGCATCGTATCGAGAGCTTCGAGGTACAAACAATAGACAAGAAGTTACCTGGTAAGAGACGCCTGCTCTCCTCTTCCTAGTTATCTGAGGGGAGGATATAAACAGCTATCTAGATAGATGGATGAACTCATTGGGTGTTGTTGAGGCGTAACTGTAGAACAGTGATGGAACACCTTTTGGTTTTACGTATTGCTCTGAATCACATGGGATTTTGCAATACAATATTAGCTAATCTGACTGTTCTTAGTAAACCTTCATATTCGCCATTTTATCTGATTACCATATTCGTCACATCGAATCCCCATAGGAAGCTTTTTTGCCTTCTTCGGTCACAACGTTTACGAACAATAACTCCTATCTAACCGCAGTTTCACTTAGGCTTTGAAAACGAATTGTTACAGTACTCTTACTATTCATTATGATAAAGAAACCGCAGAGATTATTAGAGGAGTTGGCCAAGCGGTCAAAATATGCAGTAGAAACACGCGCCGTTAAGACAGTTATTCATTTTTTTGATGGGGCTGATAAGTAATCCTATGTCTATGTTTTTCTTCTCAGAATAAGGTTGGTTTTTATTTAATATCTCTCCGTGTTCAATGTCAAACGTTGTGATTGGTTTTTTTCGTTTACTTTCACTCACCAAGCACCCGTAGATATTATTTGTTTTCTTTCTAGCGTAAAATTTTGATACGCCGGCTCACTAATGATTTTCGACTACACTTATGATGTACCGAGTTTTCGCATCATAAACTACCGTAGTGTTGTGCACTGTTGTGCAATAGGCTGGGTGAAATACGACGATTCTCGTCGAGTTAGGCTAACGAGAGCAGATCTTGGACCACAAATTTGATCATAAGACCTTGTTGTCACAGAGGAATACCGTTTTTTTTCTTGATTTAACCTCTCCCAATACCCGTGTGACTGCGTTGAATTGTGGCCGAGTTCAGGTTTCCGGGCGAAGCCCAAACACTCGACACAATGCCCCAATCCAACGATTTCTGATGATGAAGCAAACAATATGTCGGTCGAATTCTTTTTCGACTATTATTCATTAAAATGTATAGCTTATGCCTACGTATAATAATCATGGAATTTTTAATGGTAAATTTTAGGTCACCTGTATATCAGCCTTTTTCCCGGGACATTTTTTCCGTAGAAGTTTCCGAAACGCTGGTACGAGCACTTTTGGATACTTTGACTTCTCCCTCGTCGAATCCTTATAGAAATAAGTTGGTTTACTCATTCAATTATTCTTATACGTTTCGTTACAACCACACCAGTTTTTTTGTGCGTTTTACTCGAGGAGTCATTAATTCGAACACTAATCGAATTCTTGTTGTGGAAGGTGACTACCTTGTTTACGCAAAGTCCTGTTGTCTCGGTTCTGTAGACATTCGGTGACACCAAACGAAAGTTAGACCTGAATGGTATTTGCGCTAACCGATCCTCCCCTACGGTGAACATCCTGAAGGTCTGACAGTCGTCTTTCATGTGGAACTTAATGTGCATAATTTGATCTTCACACTTCTTACTACTCATTACCGACAAGTAGTCAGAGGTATTCACGTCTTTCTACCTGCGTTTATCGTGTTGGATGTGGCGTTCCGCGATTGATTGTGTGAACTTCGCAAGGCAGTCACTTGTTAGTTTCTTCTGGTCTACTTTTTATCCTGCCCTTTCCTTTTACAGATGTTCCCCTTTGACTGTCCTTGCCAACCCTATTACTTTCTCGCAGTGTTCTATTACAAATCTGAATTCGTATGTTTTCTCTTAGTAATGAATTATTTATTTATCTCCTCATCCGACTGTCGGCAGACTATTTGGCATAACAAGAGTTTCCATCCATTGCATTGTGAATAAAACGGCGCTGTCGGATTCAAGACTTCACTTTTGCTGTACACCTTAGAGCTTGTGTTCCAATGGGAAGTACCTCCTTTTGTAACTAGACCAGCGGATTACGTGCCTCGACAGTGTGACTGGCAAATGTACTACAATAAATTCGAATTGTGGAAATGGAGGTAAGCAAGTTTCAGTACGTTAGCACTGAACTTGATGTGAACATCGTCAGAGAAAGCGAAGCAGATTGGCAGAGTAAGGGGTGCATCCGCAGGCATTTCTATGATCTCGACGATATGTCTACTGTATAGTGGTAAGCTAAATTCTTCTTATGAGTTTGATTTTAAATGGAAACACTTCAAAAATTCAAATAGATAGGGTATATGGAACGTTCACGATATACCTATATTTACGTATAATATACATACATGCGCCAAGTCTGTATGGCTTTACGCCGCATTATAATTACTGCCTTCGATTATTGATGTCGAAAATCGCCTTCTGGTGTTGTTACCCTATTAGACCATTGGTCGTGGAGTTTATTCCAGGCCCAAATTGAAGCATATTACAAAGTGTCTTTACAACCACATGGACATAATTATACACCACGTGTCTCCCAGCGTCGCCTAAATGAAATGGGTCTCGCGCAATCTCCCAATTCTATATCTTTTCCGACCGTTGTTCATCAAACCTCTGTTTAGTTTTGTAGACAGCTCAGCAGTTTTTTGCTTTTGACCTTGTTTTATGAGGGATTGGCTGAATTCAATAAACGTTTCTCATTTGTCTCGATGATTAGTTGATATGGGCCACGATCTCTCCTCTTCAGTTGATGATCGAAGTGGTTGAGTGGTGTTCATTGCGCTCAGCCGTTCCGCCATGAATTAGAACTCGCTTATGAAGTTAACTGGGGTACATAATGAAATGTGGTTCGAAGCCATATGGTCTATACATACTTAATCATTAAGAATATCACCTGACTTGTGGATGAAGTAGGGAGTTCAGAACGAAGGTTGACACCATCCAAATAACGGAGAAAAGGACTATTTTTCCGTCTGTCGTACGAAGTTTCCAACGTGCCTATTGCTCATCCATCGTCTGTTGCAGTTCAGAATGCCTGCTCTGTTGTACGTTTATATTTATTTTCACAATCGCCAGGCAATGTGCCGTACCCCAAGTATGGTTTGCCTGGGATTTCTTCGTGTTCGTGCGTTTATTATCTTCCATGTTTTTACTGAAGCCGATGACACTGAAAGAACCACAAGGTGACTAACGGAGAAGAGCAGTGAACATCTCCGCGATTTGTCTGTGTAATAGCTTAACATGCCAATCTCTAGCCATCAGACAAAACCGGAAGAGGAATAGCAAATTGTCCATAAGGTTTATCATTGCCATTCAAAAGCTACCAGGTTTCAACTGTTATCAACGGCGAAAGCTATTATCATTATACACTACAATCTATATATTTATGCGCATATAGGTGTCATACGATCACTGCTTTAGGTTATATCTTGGGTTCATACGGTTGGCATCTAGGTGTCATCTTTTGTTGCCCCTAGATGCCAGATTTTCAGAAATCTCTACTATGTCTGCTTATACTCCAGCTCACTGAATTGGCGTTGGTATCAAAGGCGCCTTTCACTCGTAGCTGGCCGCTCTCTTTAAGTCGACACATGGCTCTGATGTAGTCGTTTTGACCGGAGATATGACTGTCGCTCTTATTGGGGCACATGCTTAGATTCATTCCATACATTGGCACGTGGTTTTGTTCTCAACTTCGGTGGGCAACGGCCCCACCGACCGCACCGGCTGGCAGGTGAGAAACTGGCCAGCATAAGTATGTAGCCGTCGTCTCGCCCTCTCACGTGACAAGCCCAAGTCTAAGTGACGCTCACTATCCCAACCTGCACATACACGCCGCACATCCCTCGGCCAGAAAACCCTCTCTTCCACATCCGAACGCACACACTCAGTCACCATCTGCACATTCGGTCAGTTGGAGCGCTCCAACTGGATGCGATTCAGTGCGGTCAACACACAGGCACGCATGATGCGGTTGGATCTGGACCCAAACAAAGAACAGCACAACCGAACTGGACAAGACACGGTCCAGAGGAGCGCCACTGCATTATGCTTGCACACCGATCCCAATAATAAAGATCCAAACCATTTGACTTAACCTTTTCATTGACTGTCATTGAGATATCGTTATTTGTCAGTAGATACTCAAGCTATCATGGTTAAGAATTCCACTACAAGCACCAAACTAGCCTAGAATACAAGCTTAGCCGCTCTAACTTCGAAGATCCCAATGGTTTCTGTACCCAAATCTCACAGGCCGTTCATGAAACAGATACTGTAGCGTGTGACGCAATGATACCAACTGGCTAGTGACGCGGTGATTGGTAATCCAACATTTGATAATGAGTACCAAACAGTTTCCTTTGTCCAATCTTTAACTGTGTACTGGTTTCGGTGATTCGATCGGTTACTAAGTCTGTCTTCTAGTCATCTGCCACACGGAGCACTGTCGATGTTGTGGCCGACTGATGTAAGTCGAGTGTTAGACTCATGATATCCTGGCGTAAAGGAATCAAGTTGTTCACCAAGGGATTTGTCTCCCTGGTTATGGCTCGTGGTTTTATGTAATATAGTAGCTGATCGGGCTTAGTAGTATCTTTGGCTGGCCGGGTTAGTGCAGTTAGTGATGCGGGGCAATGAAAGTCGTAAGGATCATGCTTTACCTTCACATAGATTGAACATCACCCACAGTTGATCGCAGCTGTCGCATTCCCCTCGACTTTCCAGTCGGCTCATTTTGAACAGCAGAAGCACTAGATTGGCGTTTCGCTCTCGTTATAGCCCGTCAGTGTTGCATATCCTCGCCGGTGCGGGGACTAGAACTCCGGCAACGCTTTCATGGGACAATCGTGTTTACCACTACGCCATTGACCTCACATTAGGCACGACCGAATTATCATATGTGAACGCTCAATCACTTTCGCTTGTGAGCAATGATCAGGTTGCCTGATCGCCTCGAGAAGAGACACAGTTACTGTCTGTTAACTCCAGTCGATGATCTCTCGACTAGGACTTCTCTCCAAGTTGAAATAACGGAAATCACTGACTTGTTGAGCGCTATTTTGATTACTGTAGTCCGCTTGTTTGTACGGTGTAATCACCGTAATACTGTATGTTTGAGTACAGGCAGTTATTTTTGGTAGTCAGGCTTCTTTCTTGCCTGGGGCTTTTTTTCTTAATGTTTCTATGGCAGTTAAGCTACAGTGAATATCACTACTGTATCGCTAGTTTTGATGATGGTGATTTTGTGTTGATACCATTTTGCTCTCAGTGCCCATATCTTGAGCCAGTCTTATTTCACTGTTGGTAGTCCTTGTTACACATCAGTGCTGTTTTTGTAGTCTTATGTAGTTTGTTCTTGCTTTCGCCCAGTCGCACCCTTTGGAGGGCAAGTTGATAGTAATCACGATAATAGTCTAGATGTTGTTTGTGGAAATTCAAGAAGTTCTACTCACGTGATTAGTTGTATCCTGTATCCAGGTTGTCAACCCTTCGTTCGTTATCCCCTGTAATCTTTGCCGAGTCCCCAACATACTGACGTCAGATTGTCAAGTGGTGACGTGACGAAAGTGGACTGGGAAACCACTTACGATTTAGGAATTGCAGTCTACGTTCGTTCTTTAGGGCTTTGTTATTGATTATGCTAGAGGGTATGGCGGCTACTTAGGCTCATTGACCTGAATGCTTTTGTCGTTTAACTCTGTTATCTTTGTTGTGATAACAATCAACGGTGTTAGACAGTTCTCCTGCATCTACCTTCTTATCCTCACTTGCAACTTGGTAGCTTTGTTGCATGATGCAGACAATTTTTGACTGATCCTTTGAGTTTGTTTACAATGACTTCATAACTTCGTTCTTACGTACGTTTTCCTCTGTTTTATCAGAACACGTTCATTTAGCCCTTAAGCGCCACTATCAGCTGTTAATGTGTTGCTTTCGATTGCGATAGTCTGCTGACTTTGTCCCTTATCGACCTTCCTTGTGTAGCTGCTTCGGACGCACCCTCTAATTCTGAATCACTAACTGCTCACCCTAAGACAACGATTCATTCATGTTTTCCGGATTCTTCGGTCGTAACTTCTATACGGACTCTGGGGAAGTCCCGTATGTTGTCATCACGACGAGGCCGAACTAGCGCTTGGTCCAACACCAAACGCACTGTGAATAGTAAAGTAGATGAAACTTTACCCATCGCATCACCTTCTGAGCAGCTCACGGATGTTCTACGTTCCGATGGCACTAAGGGTCGGACTAGCTTATCTGCGCGTACCACATCTCGACAAACCAACACGGGTGGCGTATACGTCTGTCCCATTTGTTCCAGACAGTTCACACGGTCTGACATGCTTGCACGACATGCGCACGTCCATACCGGCCACCGACCATTTGAATGTTCTGCCTGTGGACAGGCCTTCAGTCGATCTGACCACCTGTCAACACACCAACGTACGCACACTGGACAACGACCCTACCGATGCCCGCTCTGCTCCTATTCCGCCTGCCGTCGGGACATGATCACTCGACATTTGCGTGTGCATCAGCGTCGGGTGAGTTGTTTCGTCCGATTTTTTCTCACTGGAGGTTAAACAGTCGGTGGTGTTTTGTGACTTAATCATATGTGATGTGATCAACCTATTCATATGAGATCCATTTTCGGGGTTGTTAGTTTGTTCATTCGATTAAGCTGAAAGGCTTGGTACGTCGTACTCTCATGTACCACATCAAGCTGTTTTAGTCGGCAATTAGTTAATTCACAAGGATCTCGACTTTTGTTGCTTGCTGAGATATTGTCATATACGCCAATCTATTTCACAACTATATTCAACCACCGATATCGATATTATGTAGCACATATCTGATGGTATTGATTATTACGTTAGAAAGAACATATTTGGCATTGAGAATCCAACGAGTTGATTCGCCCAATCTGTCAGAACACATGAACCATGGTAGTTGGGCTATTTAATGTGGGTGCCAGGTAATCGACTGCAACATTATGCACCACTTACGTCTGATTGGTGAAGTCATTCATGGATTAGACTTCGTTTGTCGTTCATGGGGTCATGTTTATCAAAAACAAAAGTGGAAAATCTGCCATTGTTTTTGTTGTGATGAAGCGCTCTTGTTTTGTACCAGCTATATCATTCACTGTGTTGTCAATTCTATTTGTCTCTAATCGTCTCCATTACGATTCAACCAAACTGTCATGTGAATTTTCCTTGCCTTCGAAGTGTTTCTATTCCAGCATCGATTAGTAGTGATGGTGCTTGTTTTCTTATGTGTGTGTCGATGCCGTTGTAACACAGCAGTCTTTACCACACATCCTAACACATTGTCGTGAATGTATCCACATTATACTAACCTGTCCTAGCTTTATTTATTCCTTTCAATATCGTTTTTCTGCATACACAAGTCTATTTATGTATGTTTACTTCCCGAAAAATACTTGGGCATTCACTTCCCAGTTTCAGATGACATTCGACGACCATCCGGTTATCCGTAGTCCACATTCCCTTCTTCGTTGCCACTTCCATTTACGTCCAAATGTATATTGATGGTCAACGGTACTTCTACTGCTGTAATCGCTCCAGTTTTCTCTAATGAACTTCTGTTCAGTTTAACGCAATCTATTGACGACTGTCTATTTTTTCATGTTTTGGCATCTCGTCTGCGTGAACTTTGTCTCATTTTATTGTTTGTTTCTAACTCGAGCACAGAATATCTCAAGTGATTATTTTTTATTCCTGATCAGTTGTTTTTGTCCAAATTTACTTCGAGTCATTACCGTTTCTTCTTCACTGGTTCATGTGTCATTGATTTTTACGGTCGGCTGTTGCATTAGATACTCTTTCACTGTTTTCTACGAGATATTCATCTTTTGGACAACGGAACCTTCATTGTTGGGTCATACTTTCGGTTGTCTATTTTTCACATATTATGCATATATCTTTGACATTTTCATATTATCCTTCTGTGATGATTCATTGGGCTCCGGTTCATGCAGCTGTTGTGAAACTGACATTTTTCATGCTTGCAAATGCAGTCTTACTATTTCAGATGCCACCTGCTTTTTATGTTACCATAGTTGGACAGATGTGATACTGTATGAACATAAAGGTTATTTTCGTGTCTTATGTATTTCTTCTTTCTTATTGTTTCCATCAATATGTCGGTGATTGGCCCGCTGCCTAACCATCTCAAGTCCGAGAGAAGAACTCCAATGTGGCTGTGCGAAAGTAGGATGGTCAACCACCTTGTAAGAGAACTGGTGCCTGATGAAGGTCCGGGAGTGGAGCTTGTAAGTCCTCTTGGTATATCCTCGTCGGCTGTCAGGATTCGCTGCGGTGAAGATTTGTTCTGCTAAACCCATCCTAAAAAAGAGGTGTGTGAGAATTGAATCATCGCGGACTCGTCAGTTTTCAGGTGGATATAGACCAAGGTTTTCAAATCGAGACTCGAATGCGACATTTCTTAAACCCATTACTAGTTTGGTAGCCGCACGTCGAACACGCTCAATAGCCAGTAAGTTTTTCTTCAGGCCGGTATACACTACTTGGTTCGCACACTCGAGGAGCGGTCTTATATAAACCGCGTGAAGCGTTTGAAATGCTTTCTTGTTCAATAGGAGGAAAGTGTGGTTAATCATTCTGAGAGCGGCAAATCCCTTCTTACTCGCATCTCGTGGTGATAAGCGAAGGATAAGTTTGATGACAACCAGATGCCTAGATTTTTTCTCAGATCAGGTTTCATTATATCTACTGTAATGGCGCAATATGAATCACGAAGGCGTTGCCAGAATCTCTACCGAGTGACATCTGCGATCCCTCATTGTCATTTAGTGGGCGACTTCATTCGTCCGACCAGCACTTAATCACGTCAAGATCAACTTGTTGTGTACTGGGATCAGTGGCATTCCAGATTTTTAGACTATCGGCATATAAGAGGGCGTTGCTGGAAATATTGTCTGGAAGGTCATTGATGTAGATCAGGAATAACAGGGGACCTTGGGGAACTCCCGCAAAAATGAAAGATGGGGACGGAAGATCTGATCCGGTTTTAATTATAAAGATTGTATTATCCAGAAGAGAGGCAGTCCAGCAAAACTCTTTTTGAAGATCATAGGCTTCCAGTTGGCGTCTGAGGGTGGCATATGAGACACGGTCGAAAGCCTTGACGAGATCGAAGAAAATAGCATCTGAGATTAGGCCATTATCTTTT